>VZUI01027584.1:0-206787 GCA_013401135.1 Cettia cetti
TTTTTTTTTTTTTTTTTTTTTTTTTTTTTTTTTTTTTTGTGGGCTTCAAAGTACTGTAATTTTACTGGCAATTAACTTTTCATCTGACATTGATGATGCTATTGAAAAATGAAATCAAAACATAAGGTTAAACCAGTGCATCTTTTTGAGAGCATTAGTAGACTTGGGTAAAGTTTATATTCTGCTTTCCATGATGTCTGTTCTTAATTTCAAATCTTAGCACTTACTTGTAATTTTCCTTTTGCACCATTGTCTTTATGCTGACACAAAGCAACTGCACAATTGTGCCAGTCACAGAAAGAAGAAGAATTATGTTTCTCTGTCAGAAAGAGACAAATGAGGAAGAGTTGTTATCTCTGTCCTACTTTCTTAATATCCATTATGTGAGCTAGCTGGCAAATAATAGTGCTTTTGTATATTCTTCCTAGAACTTTATCACTGTGACTACTTGATTAAGATGTTTGTGGACATTTAAGTTTTATTGCTTAAGGTAGTAGCTGGCACATTTTATACTAGTAAGAACTCTTTAATCTCTGGTGATAATGGCATTTATGGCTCTGCTGTTGAGCAGCCATAGGCTGTGTCTAATAAGTTAATTTCGCTTCTTGTTTGAAGTCTGTATATTTTTCCTTGTTCTTGGACTAAGTTGGGGGAAAGAAATCATGCATTATCTGCCCTAGGACTCATGTAGTGTTCTGCTTTTAGGGCAAACATAACTTAAAAAATTATTCAGAAAACAATGAAGTTCTTTGCTATTAGGAATTCTAGTACCAGAAACTAACAAATACCGTGCTACAAAGACAGAATTGAAATAAATGGTTCTTCTTTTTTTTTTTTTTTGTTTGGTTAAAGCATGGTTCTTTTCCCCCTTTGTGCCTTTCTGCATCCAAGACTGTAGAGAGGTAAATTGCATGTTTACAGGGAGCAGAGTTATATGCAAGACTGGTAGAAAGAATGGCAAAGCATTTGTCTCTATTCTCACAGAGACAGGGTTTGGCTGTTTCCAACAAAATAATTTGCTTGTCTAAATAATTGTTTTTCTTGAGACAAGTTTTCTTGTTGCTGTGAACTCTATAGGAATTACCTGAACCTTGTTTCCCAAGGAATAGAAATAAGCACCCAAACCTCTGGCTATTAAACTGTGATCTTTCCAGGCACTTTATTTAAGACTGTCATCTTTTTATATTTCAAACTTCAACTTAATCTACAAGAGATTGTACTGCCTGACATACTATGATTTTGTTCCAATTCATTTTAGTATCAACATTTCTTAGGTTCTAGTGAAAATCAAAACCACTAAAATCATCTCTGCTCTCTGGTGTTAGTGCTGTCTGCCAACTCTGATTTATCTATTTATTGTTGCACTCTGAGTGTTCGTCTAACCATCAACATCTAAGAAGTCATTGGGCTCTGTCAGCCTCTTTCCAAGACTGCTTCTAGATAATGCTCTCCAGGAGGCAGGTCCAGCCTTCCTCTCTGTGGCTGTCAGCTGTGGTTTGCAAGCAGAAATTCTAGCAGTGCAGTGATTAGTCACATCCTAGTTTTGAATGGCAACAGATCTTTCCCTCACCTTCTCTTTTCATTAACTATGCATTGTTATGACTTAGGATGACCTGCTGTTGGATGTTTTTAGTAAAGATGCTGTGTGAATCTATCACCTCAATGCATCATTCTGCCTCTCTTTGATCCCTTTTCATTAGATTCTAGTAATTAAAAAAAAAAAAAAACCAACCAAACAACAAAACCACAAAAGAGAGTATCTTCTCAGAAAAAGAGCCAAACAGGTTTCACAAGAACATAGAGGGAAGTTATTTTGTTTCCATTTTTTGTGTTCCACCAGTAGTCTGACTCCTTCAGAGTTCTCAAAAAACCTCAACAAACATTTGAAGCAATTGAAACTTGGGGCATCTGCTGTCAGGTTTATCATCTTGTTGTTGTTTGGATTAAATGATGTGTGTTTCTGACCCAACTCCAGATGACAATCAAGCACAAATGTTAAGCAATGGATACTAAGTACAGCTACAAAATTTTGTCAGGGGAAATTCTATTAATTGGTTTGGCAGGAGATCTATGAATTTTCACTAGGAATTTAATGATTAGTTTTGTATTTTGGATTTCAGGGAGTGTAACTGAATGAATACCATGGTTGCCTCATACTTTTTTGCCACACACACAAGTTCTAGAAAAGAACTCTGTTTTTTATTAATTTGCAGAAAAATTATCTCCCAAACTATTTCAATAATTATAGCTATTAGAAAGCCAGTTATCCCCCTTGGTACCCTCTAATAACTGGAGGAAAACAGGAGTAAAATCCATTTTATAGTTACGCTTCAAATGTGAAATGGATCATGCATAGAAATGCCTCAGATATAGCTTGTCTAATGCTTAGGAAAAGTACAAGGTACATACTGTCTGGATTATTAGGTATGGTGTTAGGAAACCAGTCTTTGTTCTTAAGTCTCAAAGAAGGTCCTTGACAGAGTATTTCCCCTTGACTCAGTGCTATGAGGCTGCCCCCGGAGTACTGTGTGCAGTTCTGGGCTCCTCAGTACCGCAGACATGAGGAACTACTAACAAGAGTCCATTGAAGGGCCACAAAGATGATTAAGAATCTTGACCATCTCTCCTGAGGAAAGGCTGAGAGAGCTGGGGCCATTTAGCCCAGAGAGGAGAAGGCTCAGAGTGCATCTGGTCAATGTACATAAATAGCTGAAGTGAAAGTGTGAAGAAGATAGATCCAAGCTCTTTTCGGTGGTGCTCAGTAACAAGTCAAGTGACTTTCCAACCAAAAATAAAACCTGTAGGCCCATGCTGAATAGTAGGAGTTTCCAGAATTGGTGGCCCATTTGAAAGCTTCAGTGTTTTGACTAAAACATTATTTATTACGTTTGTCCCATGTGCAAATTCAAATAAAAATAATTTAATGTTAATCTAGTTAAGGAAATAATTGTTCAAATTATTTTTTCTTGAAGAAAATTAGACATTAACTATAGATCATAGGGTTTTGCTATGCAGTAGAATGCTTACTGTGAAATGAAATAACCTTGTCGCTGTTGGACACGAAATGAAGAGCTTGACTCCAGATAGAAGAAAGATCAGAAAGGCTTTTTTTTCAATTTCACACAGCCTTTTTATAACATGCTGCGCTAAAGAACCCTATGATTGGTTAATAAAGACAACACTTCTCTTCATTGGTTAAATAACAGAAACAATACCTGTGAGAGAGTTGTTATGAGAACCTAGAAGTGTTTATGAAAAATAGAAGACCTGTTTATATTCACTGTCCTTGAGAGGAATGGATTCTCTCAAGGGAAGGAGAAATCAGCTACTAACAGGCTGAAAATTTCCCAAACTCAGAAAATCAGATCCACAATACCTTTAATAGTATTTTCTGTAAGAAAGAGTGAGCTTTGGGGTGTGTGTTGGTACATTCCTGCTCAAACATGGCACCTGGGGTTCATTCTCCTTTCACACTTGACGAAGAAACCATGTTCTTGCTTCAAAGGATGAAAGCAATGTAGTGCTGAAGTCATGTGATGTGCCATTCTGAGAGGTCAAATACAGGCACCTAAATCACCTGAGCAAGTTAATTCACCAAGCTATTGTACTTTGTTCATAAGCCGTTAAGGCATTTTTCTTTTCTGAATATGTTTTGAGGAATTGATTTTTCTTTTCCTTAGAAAGTTTATATTTCCAGCTGAAAAATCACATCTTCTCCTTAGCTTGTTCTTTGGGCCTATATGGTGTTTGGGGTTCTTTTGTTTGTTTATACTAAAGATAAATCAGTGAACTCACTTTATCATCTCCAGATGATCTTTTTGAGTATACTCAGTTTATTGCCCTCCATGAAAGAAGTCGTGACTTAAAACCCAAATTATGTCAAAGTTAAACTAAGCAGTCCTTTTATAAGCCTCTAGCTTCAGTATCTTTCGCCTATCAGTCAAAATGGCATTTCTTACAGCAGAAGCAGTTGCTAAGACAAGGTGAGATAATTACCCTGCTGACCCTTTTATACTGTGGGTCACAAGGGTGAAGTACCAGTTAAGCTCTTTCCAGCTTTTCATGCTAAGTGGTCTCAAATTGTCAAATGTGTAAAAGTCTGAAGGGAGGATTTGGGTTCGTATCCAGTTCAGGGGGAGAGATGGAAGACAGTGATGTGCCTTCTCCCTGAGGAAAACCAAGTTTTCTCAGTAGTTCTAGACCTGCTCTGGAACACGTTATACTGTCTGAAAGATGTTTTTTGAAGGATTTAGTGTTGAAACTTCATAATAAATCTTTTTTTACCTAGAGTTTTGTACAATATCTTTTAAGAAATATTTTTCTTGTATTTGGTTTGATAAAATGAAAATATTTTAGGAATGGAGAATAAAACCTTTCCTGGATTCAGTTTGAAGTGAGACTAGAATTAGCCTGTTAGTACACCTGCATACCATTGAAAACTTTTTTTTTCCTTATTAAAATAACATGAATAGAAGTACCAAAAATATCCAACCAGAATTGAAAACCTGAAACATACTAGAAGTTGATTAAAGTAGATCAACACAGCAAGGAGTTACAGGCTTAGGAGCTTGCCTTCATGCATTGTGCTTTTCATAGCCAGTAGTCACATCACCTTCTGATCTGATTCTGTCAGCACTCACAGGCAAGGTCAGGCCAGGTCACTACTTAAATGGAAAAATGTCTAGGTGCTGAAGAAAGTGCTTTTCTTGATTTGGTAGTTGGGTCTTTTTCTCAGAGCTACTGCAACAACATGAGGCTCTAGGACAACATCTGAGAGTCTGCTCTAATCTCTAATTTTTCCAAACTGCAGTCAAATAAGTTATAATTCTGCTTACCTATGTTTTCAATGGTTCAATACGTTAGTCATTCTCTTGATATGGGGAGGAAAGTAGATTATGTTTCTGGTTGATTTTTTTAATGGCATTATGGGGTTAACATACTGTGTTTGTAGTGTTATTATGGTAGTAATAGGCAGTAACTTAGCATGTTTCAATAAAATTGAACTGTTGATTTTTTTATGCCCCTCTAATTTTTTAATATTGAAAACCATAGTTTACATGTTCTGTATGGCATATCAAAAAATAGTTTAGATTTTACTGTAATTAATAACATAAACATTGCAGCCTTTTTAAAAAAGAAGTGTGCTTGGAACAGAACCTGAAATAATTACAAAAAGATGTTTCTGGTTTTATGTCATCTACATTTTGGGATTTTTGAAGTTTAAGCTGACATTGACATTAAGCTAAAAAAATCTGTAGAATTTAGTCTTACGTTTTTTAATATCTCAAGGGGTTTTTTTTTTACTTCAAGATGTAGTTTACCTAGTTTTTCAAAATATTATTATACAACTTACAGAATTATATTTGTGATTTAGGGTGGCACTTTCATTTGACATCAATGACTTTGAAGGAAAAATAACTTATTATTCATAAAAGTGACAAAGGTGTCTAATCTGTACTGATAAAGATTAGTCATATGCTCACAGTAAAATTTAGATTTGTTAAGATACACTTAAATTATAATGCTGTTATATTATGATCAAGGAAATTGCTTTATTCACAATATATTTATTTGACTTGAAAGTAACTATTGGTTTTGCTACATTCACATGGTAAGCAAAACTACTGGGAACTTGAAATACATTAAAAAGAAAAATAAAGCTGTAATTTTCCTTGAACTTAGGTAGCAGAGTTTGAAAGCTCCCTTAAACATCGTAATAATTTGTTGAATGTTTAACCTAGGTGGTGTTGAATGTTCTCTTCAAAATACATGTAGTGAAGATTTTTTGCTCAATGAGATTCTGGTGTGTCACCTGGCATAGTATGCGTTTCCCCTGGTGTAACAGTGAAGTGCCTTACAGAATGTTATAGGCACATACAAATCACCTTCATTAGGGCACAGATTGCTCTGATTACTCCACCGGCTTACAGGAAATACCTAGTATCATTACTTGCATTGCTGTTATAGCTATTACCATAGTAATAGACTTTGAAAATGCAGTGCTTGATTTGCACAAAAAAGGTCAGAATCAGCCAAGATTGCCTTAACTCTTGGTAGCAAAAGCTATGATTGTATTTTAAGCCAGGTTTATGCTGCCTATCAGTTTTATATTGCAAAAGATAGGAACCACAAAGAATTCCGCTGTGTGCACCATTTGGTAACACCACTACTTGCATTTAAAGCAAGACCTCTTTGTGAGACCACTTCTGTTAGAAAAGCAGTTCTCCTTGTTATTTTACCTGGTTGCTAGAGGATATCTGCATTATTAAATCTCCAAAGAGATACTATATCTTTTCTTCAGAGTAGCTGTCCTCAGCCCAGTTGCAAAAGACTGTCCTTTAACAGGGAACCCTCATTACTGTTCAGAGGCTTCCTGCTGGACTCTTTTTCTTTTGAATACGTTCTGTAAGATGGTGCCTGATGCTTATTCTTCTATGAAAGCCCTGGGTGTTCAGGTATTACTTCAGAAAATACAGTGAAAGAGCCTTACAATCGTTTTTCATAGGTTTCTAATTTCATTTCACTCTTTGATCTTCCAAGCATTTTCAGAGGAATTCCTTTATAGTGCCTGTTGCTTTGGGCTGCAGACAGGATGGAATCAAGACTTGTAATTGTATCCAAAGGTCAGTTTGATCCTTTTGCTTTAAAAGCACACATCATTTTAGCAAAAAAACCAAAAAATCAAACAAAAAAACCCCAAAAAACAAACCCCAAACCCCATCCCAAAACTAAATCTTTCATCCAACAGCAATATTGAACTTCTAATTGCTCAGATATTCATGGAGTCATCTTTGATAAATATTTTTAGATGCTCCTTTTTGGGAGGTTGAATTAAAGAATCGAGAGAAATGTGTCCAGAGAGTGAGTGGCATAACTGGAGAGAATAATGTCAATGTGAACAAAATTATCAGCTTTGGAGGTACCTGCAGTAGTACTGCCACTGGTGGTTGAGCCAGATTGGTGACAGATTACATTTAGGGAAACATTTAATTTGCTTTTAATTCTGTGTTTACTATAGGAAGTACTGCACCTTAAACTTCTTTTGGCTTCATATGAAATATATTGATATTTGGCATAAGATTACGTGTAAATAAAATGCTTAATTCAGGGGAAAAATTCAAGTGAAAGAAAAGAAACAAAACTGAGGCAAAGGACCAGACCTAATAATAAAGAAAATGTGTCCAAGCTGAAAATCATGTTTAGAAATTGATCATAGTTACACTGAAATCATTGTGTTCTCACAGTGCTCATGCATCTCACTCCTGATTGCTTAATGTAGTTTTTACTTTACCTCAACTGACAATGAAATTTGTAGATATGACATATTTTTATAACTGTTCTAAAAGAGTGTTTTACTGCTTTGTTTCTTTCTATTTATGTGGTACATTTCTTGTGACTAAATCTAGTTGGATATTTTAAAAATAACACTGACCCTTCAAATTTCTGTACCATAGGGTAACTTACTTTGAGAGCAAAGCTCCTGTAAATGTCAGACTGTGACATAGGTGCATGCAAATCTTATATATACATGCCATTGGGGGAAAAATCCAAAATGTATTTAAAGGTAAAAATCACTTAAAAATTATGCTTTTTAGTTGTGGTGGTTAGAGGTCTCCATTTTATCAAGACAGCTTGCATGCAGAATGAGTGGATTAATTCTATGTTTTGGTTAGCTGACAACAGTATAAACCTTCTCCTGACTTTTAGAACTATGCTAATCCCTGTTCCCTGTTTATAATCCCTCTACAAGAGCAAGCAAGGTGAATGATGCTTTATCTTAGATCAAGACAAGGCATCTGACAGCATTTGGAAATTGCCCGAAGAATTATTGTGGTGAGTGTGACATTTCAAGTGAAATAGCCTTCTGGAGTACTTGGCAAAATAAAAGGAATATTCGAAGAACTGGTAAATGTTTGGTTTGGGGGTTTTTTTAGATCAAGGTTGCTGATGACAATAGATGATATTTGTGTTTTTTAGTTACAGGTTCCTCTTTTGCCTACTGTTTTTTCAATGCTGTTTCTTCTGCCATGTAAATAAATCACCACAAAAATGAATAGCCTTTGAAACATTATTCAGTAATAATTTATAAATAATCATGATTTTGTCTTTTGCAGGTTACAGCAGGTGCTTATGAGAATGAGTATTACATTACATTCCTCATTGGAATCAGTCAACTGGATCAGTGTTTTTGAGATAAACATAATTTTTAAGCAGAAGACTTGGATTTCTTGAAAGTGTTACACATTAATGCTCTTTATCCCTATCTTCTCCTTTTTATTGGTTTTCAGTAATTAAGTTTGTGAGCCCATGTGGGCATTATCTTTCATTGGCTACCAACTACACTTCTGAGTCCCTTTAATGTTCTTAGTTTTCCTATGCTTTTTTCCTTTTTTATTTATGGTTCTGATACATGTGGGGATTCTGTTTGTATTAGGAGATGGTCTTTTGTGTAAATACTTTTTTCTAAAGAAGAGTCAGATATTGTCCCAATTTTAAGTGGTATCCTGGGTTCCTTTAATTTTTCTGGGTGCAAAGTTAGATGCTGGGATGGTCAGTTTGCGACAAGTGTTAGAGATATCCTTGACCTTTTTTTTCTGTAGAAAAACACCTCTGTTGAACCCTTGGAGAACACCTGTACTAGTACTTCCTGATTTGTGAAGGGATCTCTTTTGGGTCATCAAATCTAGTGACTTAAAGGAGGTGACCAGCTGCACTGCCCCCCTCCCAAGTTACTGACAGCTGATTGCACTGTCTTCTCTCCACAGATCTTGCACTTCTGATTTCCTCTTTCCTTTTATCTCTTTCTGTTTTTCCTTTTTGTTTTGTTTTGTTTCCTTGCTGCTAGTTCTAGGGGAGTCATATTTGACACTTAGTATGTAATAATGGTTTAAACAATTGGTCTTAAGTCTGTGCATTGTCTTGTGAGGAAAGAAGGCAGTTGGATTTTTTTTAAGGTGGGATTCTTACTTATCTTCAGGCTCTACCATGTCCCATTATTGTACCACCAGTTCTTTCATATGAATGGCTATTAAAGAATAGCTATTCATATTAAAGAAGGACATTATCTTAGCAAATTTATCTCCAAATTATTCTGGAGTATATGATACTTCTAACTTTCATGTGAGAAGGTTTTATAGCTAGGAACAGGCAAATAATTTTGCTGTCTTCTTTTTCAAGGGGCATATTAGAAAAGATTTTTTTTCCTCACATTGTGAAAACATCATGATTAAATTGTCAAGATCATGTAGAATTTGTAAAAATCCAGCAACCCCACTCAGTCAGACCATGAGTTCTCCTATTGGCACTGGCAAAATCATTCAGACTTGAAAAGGAGGGGAATATCTTTATTTTTAATCAGTTTTCTAGGAATGATAACTTGCCAGAATGCTGGAGCCAATTCCTTTCTCAACAGTGGAGGATGTGACAATGCAAGACAAAAATGGACATCTTCATATAGAGTCACATAGTTCCCAGAATATTTTACTCAGTTCTCATACTTGATGAGTTGGGAACTTTGCATCAGTGTTGCTTTATTCACTCTCTCTTTCCTTCTCTTTGAAGTACATCTGGTTTCCTTTTTTTGCCCTCTCCTTGGAGTTCAGGAACAAATGGAAGCCCAAAGCAATCTTTGGGATTCTCTGGGTTGTTTAGAAATGTTTCTTGTTACTGTAAAAACATTCAGATCCAAGAGGAGAAAGTATGGAATGGTAATGAGATAAACTGCAGCTGGGAATAACCAATGTACAGTTTGAGTTCACCATCCCTGTCTCCACTTCAGACTCTCTTACTTTGAAGTAGGATGCTTGTGCAATTTAAGGAAGCTTCAGAAAGCTTTATTTGACATTACTGGCCCTGGAGCAATAACTATATGGAAGGCCAGCAGTGATGCTCCATGATGAATACTGTTTTGTTTTGTATATGGAAAATAAGTGTGCTCTGACTTGATCTGTTTAAACTTTGATGAGAGATGTTTGCTGATTACAGGTCTTTCTGCTTTAAGATCTTAAATAGTATGACAGAAATGGTTTGTGGCTTCCCGTTATTCTTTCTGGGAAATATGGATAAGTGACAGCAAATAAGAAGCTATTCTCAACTGTATGTAAAATGTCTATAAACACACCATGAAAATATTTTGCTTATTTAAGCATAGAAACAATTTCACACTTGAAATTAACCCCTAATTAATAGATGTTTGACATGCTGTTATTTTACTGCAGTATTCTTTTGTGCATTTTTGCTGGTGCCCTAGTTTTATGAAGCTCAGGAGTAGTCACATGAATATATTCTTGGATTTTCATCCAATATTGTTGCTAAGGAAACATCATCTTTAATACTGTATCCTTGTCTGCAGCTTGTCTGTATTAATCAATGCCTGCTAATGCTCAGCACAAACCAAGTAAAGATGAAAAAAATCTTAATTTCTTTTATTATCAAGTAGTTTATTGTTGACTATTCTCCTTCAGGATCCCCTGCCAGTACAAACCTCACACACATTGGAGGGTCTTGTCCATTTCTCTAGTCTCATTCTATGCAGACACAACATGGGCAGGTTTTTTTCATTGGCTGCCATTAGTATTTAATATATTAAACTAACATTGGTCTTATACAGTGCATGGATCTGGTCAAAATGTTGGGAAATGCTTACATGTTGCTCTAAAAGGGAGAAAGAACCTTTTCTGTATGCATTAAAAAGAGGAGCTTGAATGTACTAAAGTGAGAAACATCCCTTTTCAGTATGCTGTTAAAACTCTACTAATGCATTTCAGCCCAATTAGAGTATCTGGCTAGGAAAAGACCTGTCATTCAGACATACTGGTGGAAATCTCAGTTCACTACCAGTCCAGGTATTTAGTTTGTTGCACTAGTGACAGGCAAGTTTTTTTGAATTTTCTATTTCTGAACTCTTTTGAGAAGTACCAGGTTCTAGAGCCAGTTTAAAGATTAATTAGACTTAGCAGTTTGTTAGCGTAATACCTGCTTTTTTTTTCATGATCATATTTGCCTTTTGGACATGTTCTTACATATCTGCTTCTTCAGAGACACTACATTAGATCTAACATCTGTTGTGGAAAAGCCCAGGTCAGAAAGGCCAGAGGCAGACAAGATGGCCTGAAGAACTTGTCTCATTAGGAATATCTGTTTCCTTTTTTGGACAAGCAGCGGTATCTCACTCATCAGCTTAGTCATCCTTCAAGGACGAGGAAAGAAATCAAGCACCAATTTACAGTCTAGCTGTGTGGGCTAGATGCAAGCACAGTTTCAGCAGTCTAACCTGGGTAGGTCATACCAGCTCTCATTACCAGGACAGTGAAGGGAACACGAGTTCTCTCCTTCTGAGTGCAGTGAAGGGAACATGTGTCCTTCTGAGTGAGGAGCTTCTTATGCCACTAAGCAATCTCTTCCTTCTCCCTAAGACAAAAATAAATGCAAGAAAATATTTGCAAGGGAATGTACTTAAGCCCACAGGTTCCACACTAACAGATTTGAAAGCTGCCTTTAGAGCCATACCCGTACTTTTCTGCCTGATCTCAGGAACTGAATGGATGGATGGCAAGCAGCAATTGCAGATACCATCCCAATAGTTGTATGATTTTAACACCTCAGTAGAGGGGTGTTGAAGATCGTGCCCGGAGTATGCAGAGAGAGCTCTGATTGTTTGATCCTGTTAACTGCATCACACCCACGAGTTCATACAGTCCGTGTATGGAAATCATTTATTCTTATTTGTTTCTGGGCACCTATTCCAGTTAAACTCTTTCTTTCTGCACTAGGAAGCTATTTAAAGTGTTTTGCTCAGGGCTGTTCTAACAATGAACATTCTCAAGTATGTGAGTTGTATAGATGCTTCTACTCTAGAGGTTAGATCAAGGTACTGTATTTTTGTATTGATTGCCATGCTTATAGGGATTGCTTCATCACTCATAGTCCAATGAAAGAGCTGAAAAGTCACCATATTGTGTAAAATTGGAATCTCATCCTTGATTTTTCATGAGGACCCAAAATTTCAGATCCATAATCCTGCATGTTGCCCCACGGGATTAACAATAGCCAAGACCTGATTGTTAAGGAAAAACATTGTCTCATCATTCATGCTTCATACCAAAATCATGTAAATATATTTAGTAGTTACTTTGTTTAGTGTTAGTAACAGAAATAGTAGTTCCTTGACTTTTTCCATGCTTCTTTTTTTCATCTGCTCTAATTGCCTGTGAGATAGAATACTTACAGGTAGTACTTTAGGTTGTCTACTCCTTTGTCTCTAAGAAAAGATAAGGAAAGGTATTTTCAAGTGGGTGTTTCTTTAGCCACTGCTGACAGCTTTGCTAAATAGTTTCCCTTAAACTCACCATATTTGCATTTTTTTAAAAAAGCTTGCTGTCTTAAATATTTATTGTACATTTCTTTTCTTCTTTCAAGGACTGTCTAGAAAAGTTTTTAGCTGTTTACTATAGAGACTGAAGTGATAGGAGAAGGACGTTGGTAATGCTACGGTGTTGTCTGTTGTGATTAAAATACAGGTTTTGGATCTTAATTTGTGCTGTATTGTAGTCCCATATCAAGGTAGAATTTGAGCTCAGTTGTTTAAGCCAGTATACTGTGATACTGCTATTAGTTGTTATTTGCCATTTATTAATTAGAAATAGGGGAAACAATTGTATTCACCTAATATTCTTAGAATTAAATTTGTTGGTAAGTTTGTGCTAAGGGCAATGTTCTCCTTTCCCTTGGTGGTGCCTTTACTGTTGTCCCTTCCATCTCTGATGCACTGTGTTTGTCTAAAGACTCTAGGTTTTGGTTAAAAACATACAGAGCCATGTTTTGGGTGCTATAAATTGTTTTGTAACACCACCATGGGCACACATACATGCAAAAGCATCCCCACACCATCTGGTGTGGGGATGCTTTTGCATGTATGTGTGTCCATGGTGGTGTATGAGTGGTGTTGTGGTGTGGTTTTTGCTTGTCTTAAAATGCACTATGCGCTTGTAGCACAGATCAGGACAGGATTGAAGAGGTGGTGAATCAGACATGAGATTGCTGTGTTTTTTTTCTATTTTCCTCTTAATTTTTGTCTTTTTTTTCTTGCTTGCTCTTTTCACTTCCTTTTTCAAATTTCTTTATTGTCCATTTGGTCAGATTGCTTTCTTCCTGTGGTGCCATTCTAAAAAACCAGATAATTTTTGGTGTTGCTTTTTCTCTCCCTCCAGATGCTTTTCCTTTTTCCTGTGAGTGCACCATCTGCCTTTGTGTGCTCTGGGGGATGTGCAGGTGTTAGTCAGGATTAGGTGGCGGAACTGAATTGAAATATGTTGCCAACTTCTTTCTGCAATGTTTTTTAATTGTGAAGTTGCTCTGTCAAATAAACAAGAAGGGAAGAACTATGGAAACAACTCTGTAAGTGTTGTGAAGTAAAGTGGGGAAGTATTGGCTACTTTATCCTGATGCTGGGGATAACAGGGAGTAGCCAGGAGCAGAAATTCCCGTTGCAAAATGGAAAGGTTCGGGGCTTTTTACCTTTTCAACTTCGAAGTTAGAAGTTCTGCTCAGTTTTGCAAGTGAAATTTGTCAAGCAGTATCAACCATCTGAACTGCTATTTTAAAACAGAAAAAGTATAGAAATGTATTGTGTACTGTTGTGTAATTTCATAAAATATTAACCATCTTCTGATGTGGTTTTCTCTTGCTCTTTCTGTATATAGAAAATTTATACATCTTTTGAATTAATTTTTTTTCTGGTAATTTCCTGGTTAGCTTTAACCTTGCTTGTTTTGTTTATATTTATAGACTTCCCTTGTGTCCACCCTTTGAACTTTATTTTTCAAATCTTGTGTTCAAGTTAAAGATTATGTTGCCATTGCAAAGTGCTCAACCTTTCTCCTTTCCAAATCATTTGGAGATGATAAATATGCTTACTCTGTGTTGTTAGTGGTTCTGTCCAGCAGTCTCTCAAAATTATTCATTACTTTGAGATTCATCAGGCTTGGGAATTTTTTAGCTAAATTAAACAGCCAGCCTTGGAAATTATGTCTTACTGACTTCTATGTGGTATTTCTACATCATTTTGGACACATATCTAGTATGTGTGGAATGTGATCAAGTAGTTTGTTTTGGTTTCTTTTAGAATATATTCTTATTCTTACATATTATGAAATCTGAATCCTCAGAACTTGTGTTCTCCCTTACAGCTTGCTGGCATAAACAAAATGAAGAAATATCTTGCTGACTAGAATGTTTTCTAGCTTGGTCTCAGATTTGGCAAAACATTTCTGATGATCCTCAAGTGCACTCTGAAAGACTGAAATACAAGCTATAACAAAATTCTCTACAATATTAAATATGTGTGGAGACTTTAAAATTATTCAAAACCGGCTATTCCCAATTGTTCTATATTAAAATTAAGATATTTAAGATAATCACTCTTAATTTTAGTCATTTGAAGTGTGGTCATTGCCTCTAGTCTAAGCTACTCATGCTTTGGTTGCTGTACAGTCAGCAGAGAGACAGCTCCAGAAATCTCTCCTCTCATAAAAAGGACATCAAATACTGTGTTGAGTAAAGATCTTCTGGAGATGCACATATCTCTCCATTGATGATTGATGTGTAGTAGATAGTTAAACACTAACTTTCTGCTTGCCATTGTTTGTGTTTTTGAGTTTTAAGAAATGCAAAGAAAGGAAAAAAGGTATTTCTCTCAGTGCATGAAAATCTGACCAAATTTAGTCACTTTTGGAACAGAGGATTATTGACTATTTTGCAATTAATTTAAGTGTAGAAGGCTTTTGAAAGCTAAATTCAAGAAAGATGTTGTTATGTACTATATTTAGAATTTTACAGCTACTGTGGAATCTGTGATATAAAATGACTTTATTATCTAGTATCCATGGGAAAATATTGTAAAAGAATTTTAAAGGAAAAAAAAATAGTGTGGCTAACTAGGTGAAACCAAAATTTTCATGCAGAAAAATTTTATATCTTTATTTTTGGCAGCCTTGCTTTGCACCCCGAGCGTGTGTTGGTGGCAACAGGTCAAGTTGGGAAGGAACCATACATCTGCGTGTGGGATTCATACACTGTGCAAACTGTATCTGTTCTGAAAGACGTTCACACACATGGTATAGCTTGCTTGGCCTTTGATTTAGATGGTCAGGTATGTAATTAATATTCTTTTTTCAAACACTTGAATGAGTTGTTTATTTATTAGAAGTCTTGTCACATGGCTTTTATTAAAAAACGAAGTGTATTGTCTCAGGTTTTCACTGCTTATCCTCAAGTTGAGGAAGATAAAATTACATTACTAATGAATGCCAAATATTTACATTTGGCAAGAAAATTATGACTACAAAAGCTTTTTGAATGGAGATGACATGGTAGGGAGGTTCTTGTAGTCTGTGGGCCACAGTTCAGGATTAGACCAAATGACTGGAGAGGAGTGGACCTGCCCTATGCAGGGGCATGTCTTGTGCCCAGGGTGATGGCAGCCCCTCTGTGTTACTCATCTTGGACTTCTTCAGGCAGTATCCCCTCCTCTGTTGTGCATTTTGCATTCTCTAGTGGCTCTCCACATTTTGATTGTTTATTCAGACTCATGTATCCAGTATCTAAGAGTCAAGAAAAATGTTTCCCTGGATTATAATTTTGTTGCTTTTGAACATTATCTGAGTAGTAAATTGGTTCTCAGAGCTGTGACCTGTAATGGAGATTGTTTTTACCAGACAGTTGCTCCTCTGAGTAAAGTGACTTTCTTGACTGAAATGGAAAATTTCATGGTTATGTTTACATGTCAGGTAGCAGCTGAGAAGGTATTAACTGAGAAAATCCTTTCTGGAGATGTGCTTTCCTGGTCTAAGAAACACTTCTTTCCCTCCCACTCAGCCTTGCAATATGATACTCAGATTTAGCTGTATTCTCAGTTCCTTTTCCTTGCTAAAAAGATCAATGTTTTTTAGTTACTGCTGTTTTCTCAAGTGAAGATGTATTGTAGAGACCAACTGCTGTCCTTAAGAGAATATCAAACGGAGCTGTATTGAACCCAAGAGGAAAGCCTACCTGTAACTTGATTCTGTTAAAGCATGTTTTAATTGTTGTAGGAAAGTTCTGAATTTGTTGAAACAACTTCTCATTGTTTAGGAAATCATCTTCTAGAGTCAGCTTCTTTCTAGAACATCATTTCTACTTCACAGAGACATCTTTTCTCTATGTTGTTCTTGTCATGTAAACTTGTGTTACTCCCTCACTTGAATGGCCTTCATAATTTAAGATTGAGATACATCACTTTAGCATTGAAATACCCTAACTTTTCAAAGATAGAATAGAAAGGTTAGAATCTTGGAGTTTTTCAGACAGTAAAGGAATTATGTTATTTGGAATAGGTTTCTGTCTTTGGGAAAAAAGATTATAATTCAAGTTCGGAATTTTTTTTTTTTTTTATTTTACAAACTCATTGGATAATCTATTTAGAAATTGCAGCTTTGTGTTTAATGTGTGTAAGAATTAACTGCTGAACAGTGAAAAAAGCATTGCCCAAAAATTTTGAAGAACTTTTATTTATCAACATCAAGGTGGCACAATTCATGAAAAAAGTGAACAAAAATACTCATTTTCTTTAAAAATTAAACGAAATCACTTTTTTTTTAAATTCAGTCCTGTTAGTTTTTCTGTGAGAATTTCTAATATAGGAAAAATAGCATTTTGACCGGTTAATAGATACAATAAAAGTGGCTGATTTAGTCAATCGTTTGTGTCAAGAAATCTGTGCAAGGTGTCTTCACAGTCAAGACAAGATAGGTTGCAAAGCACAGGAAGATCTCAAAATTTTATTTTTCTTGATTTTTTTGGAATAGTCTTTTTTGTCCATCATAGTTTTACAGTGTAAATGGCTTCAAACTCTTTCTGAATAATAAAGGCTTCATGAAATTGTGTTTGAGGCCTTTTAAATTCTGGTTTGAGAAAGGATTTGAAAAGAAGTATTTACTCATATGTGTCTTGAAAAATCAAACGAGAGACTTTCAAACCATTTAGCTGTTTTTAATCTCTTGTTTGTTTCCAAGAAGATCGAAGAAAATATTTCTTCTTTTTATCTCTCGAACTTGTAAAATAAATCCTAAATTCTGGAAGTTACATGTAATTAAAGATAAACACAGTTTCATTAACTTCAGTGATTATCCCTTTTTTGCAAATGTCTCCTGACTGCAGCTTGCCATGTGTGCTATATATAATTATATATATTAAACATTGTAAATCAGAAATATGTTGTTATCTAAGAAGATCTTTATGGTTGTGATGTTGTACCTGAAATGATGCATGTTTGTAAGCTTTGGTGTAAGATATAGCTTATGTTTTCTTCTATATCAAAATGGAGCTATTGTTTCTATCTCAAGTATGTTGCACATGTTTTGCAACTCGTTGAAAATAATGACTTTGGCTTTCATTAATATATTGAGTTATTTTTATTTGTTTAATTTGGACACTTCTAGCGCTTGGTGTCAGTTGGTTTGGATTCGAAAAACACAGTTTGTGTATGGGACTGGAGAAAAGGAAAATTGTTATCGATGGCTCCTGGTCATACAGACAGAGTAAGTATAACTAAATAGTCTGAGCATCAATGTCATTTCAGGTTGTTAAACCATGTCTGTATATACTACTAGACCTATGTCTGAACAAAACCAATTTTGTTTTAAAAACTGAATTTGCCTAAAGGTTGATATTCATAAAAGACATGAAGATATTTAAGATGTGTGCATTTATTTCTAGAATAAAATGTGTAACTCAATATTTATTTGTGTATGGTTTGTTGAGACTGAGAACTTGTAGGGGAAGTGCAGAATTAATGCTCTTCTTAGACCCTAATCCCCATATGGGAAATCAAAATGCAAATAACTGCTTAAATTTTTCTAGTCTGTAAATGAACCTTAATGTTGTTTTATAATGTGTTTTAATTACTCTAGGGGAGGAAAAAACCCAGAACGATATTAGGTATATATTGAAATTTTAGTATGGAACGGAAGGATAAAAAAGTCTTTCCAACAGACCCATTTAAAGCATTTCAGACTCCCTGTTAATTTGCTAAAAGTTTTTACTCTTTTAACTGTCCTGTGCTAGAAAGACCATCTCTGCTGACATCCTTGGGGTTTTTTTGTGCAGATATTTGATATTTCTTGGGATTTATACCAGCCAAACAAGCTCGTCAGCTGTGGCGTAAAACACATCAAGGTAATGAAATAACTCTTCATTTATAAAATATTTAAGCTGCAGTAATATATGCTCTATAAAATATATAAAAATAGAATCTAAAAGGGATATAGAATGATAATATGGAAGGTCTTGTGGAAGAATAATATTAGTTTTTAGAACTGCAATCATGAATCACACCTGATTGCACTAGATATGCTAAAAGATCTGTATAGCAAAAAACAGACCCTCTCTGCTGAAAGGACTTCATGCCCTGGCAGAAGTAATGTAGTAGGAATGAAACAGTTGTCAGTAGCATTGTATGTAATGACTGTAATATAATTTAAAATTTAGGTTCTCTAAAACATGCTATTTGAAATCCAAAGTAGTGTAAGACAGGATGCACACGTTTAAGGTGACTCCAGGTAGTTAGGTTTCTGAATCTTGAACAGTTAATGAATCACTGCACTACAGAGGTGAAATGAATTGAAAAACCATTTGTTTCCATTTGGAGAGAGTATGGGGAGACAGTGGAAGAGAAAGGAAGAGAAGAAGCATTTTCCTTTGTTTTAATTTTTTCCCTGCTTGTATTCATGCCTTTGTCATTTGGAGCACTCTGTACCTGTTACAGGAGTCATAGTTTGGACAGTTCATGTCTTTTTCAAGCATGCTCTGTTTGATCCATGTAGCAAATGCTGTGCAGAAACAACTTTTTCAGGTTTAACTTTATCAGCAGGATTATCAATGATTCGGAACTGTTTCACGTTAGTCAAAAGTCGCTGTATTCTCCCATGCATGGTTTTCTGTGTTACCACATAACAGCAGTAGATGGCAGCTTGAAAGTTCTGTATTGCTGTTGTGTGTAGGTTCCAATAGTGGGGAAAATGTGTTACTTTTTATGCAATGAACTTTTGAAGTAATATTTATTAATGGTCTACTGGAAAAAATCTTAAATCTGTTGGCTAGATTGCATAAGTCTGATTTGGCATAGTGTTTAGCATGTCAGTTACAGAATTCCATGAAATTGCTTATTAATGATCTTTTATTTTCTACCTCTCTAAGAGGACCTTTATACCAATAGTAAGCTAATATTTGCCAGCAGTGATTTACTATATTTAAGATGGCTTTATGATGTTAGAACGTACCTATTTAGATAAGCAAATGTTTGAGGAACTTTTGAGGCTCTACAGAGCCTTTTTAAACAGCAACATAATTTTTAAAACAATTACTCTTTCCTCTGCAAAAACATTGTTGAAAATCAGAATTCTAGAGGTATTTAGGCATTTGGATCAGGCAAGAGATTTTTGTTGATGTCTGTTTTTCTTCCACCGCATCTTCTTGTTCTTTCAGATATCAAGAATTACTTTCATGTTTTTAATACTGTTGTATTTTTTCTCAGATGATATTTTATGCAAATTGTAATAGTACTTAATCAAGTTATGTAGATAATTCCAAGTGAACTGATACTGGAAAATTACTTTTCTTAGATACATCACCTGCTTCCACATTGGAGCTAGATGTTTGATTTATGAAGTGACTGTACAGTTGCTTCTCAAGCAACAACATGGTCTCATGTCTTGAAATTTCTACTTTAGTTAAAAAAATACTGTTGTCATCTGTTCACCCCAGCCAGCAGCTAAGCCCCAATCAGGTGCTCAATCACTCCACCACTAGCAGGATTGGGGAGAGAATTGGAAAGGTAAAAGCTGGAAAACTCATGGATCGAGGCAAAGACAGTTTAATAGAGAAAGCAAAACCTGAACATGCAAGCAAAGCCCACCAAGGAATTAATTCACTTCTTCCCATGGGCAGACAGGTGTTCAGCCATCTCCAGGAAAGCACACGTAAGGCTGACTTGGGAAGACAAATTCCATCACTCCAAATGTCCCTGTGTTGTTCTCCCCCCTCCACCCCTTCTTCCCCTCACTTTATATACTGAGCATGATGCCATATGGTCTGGAATATCCTCTTGATCAGTTTGGGTCACCTGTCCTGACTCTGTCTCTTCCCAACCTCCCATGGACCCAAAACTTCCTTGCCAGTGTTGCAGTAGGTAACGAGAAGAACCTGTGGCTGTGCAAGCTGTGCTCAGCAGTCACAAAACCATCTCTGTATTATCAACACTGGGTTCAGCCAAATTTAAAACACAGCCCCATACCAGCCATTGTGAAGAGAATTAATTATCCCAGCCCAAACCAGCACAACTAGTTAAGATATTGGGATTTGTCTAATCAGTACTAGTTATTCTAATCAGTAATGGTAGTTTCTGATTATTTTTGAATTACAGTATTGCAGGTAAAAAAATCTATTCACACTAACTTCTTACGTTATCCCATATTAATTGAAGTCTGCTCAGAATTTTGAATTGATTATTGGCAACAGAGTGCCTTGCTGTGAAATACAGTTCCATAAATGCATATGCAGGAAACGCTATAGGCTGAGACAATGTAAGAGTAGTCAGTCAGCATTGATGCTTTCATATTTTGCATTGGGTTACTTCAGCAGCTTCACTTTCCAGTGTACATTTATATGCTTGGACAGGAGGGTTTGAAGGGAATGTGTAAGTGCTTCTTGTTTGCAGAGATCTCAGAAACTACAGTGTTTATCTGGAGACTTAGTTGGCAAGTATTGTGGTCAGACAAGAGACTTTGCATGTCTTTAATTCAGGATTCACTGGTACATGTTGGGTGACCCAGGAGGGAATTCACACTTCCTATGATTGCTGCAATAACATACAAATGGTTTATTAGAAAGTTCTTAAAAATCTCTGCCTCAGACAGTTACTTTGTGTGATCCATGTTTCTGATGAGAAATATATCTACAATAAAACCAGCTGCCTTCAAACAGAGCAAATAGAGTCATCAGAAATCTATGTGCTTAGGTGGCATCTTTAAATGTATAAAGTAACATAAAGTACTAATGCAGCATTTTCAGCATAAAAGTCATCAAAGAAAGATAAGATTATTCTATTATGAAATGCTTTTCAAAAATAACTGAAAATACATCTGACTCACAAATTATTTGAAAGAATTTTAGTTTGATTTAATGCTGATATCCCAAAATTCCTTCCCAATGACTCTGTTATGATGATTTTATGGAAAGATAAAGTTGGTTAATTACATAAAACATTGTTAAACTGGAGAACTAAGGCATGGAAAAGGGGGTGAATGGTGATGTCTTTTGCAGGCAAAGTACTTCTCTTTCAGATGTACATATTAAATTATAAGGTATTAGCAAAATAGCCATCTTTCTAAATCACTTTATGTTACAGTTCTGGAGCTTGTGTGGCAATTCATTGACACCAAAACGTGGTGTCTTTGGCAAGACTGGTGATCTCCAGACTATCCTGTGCCTGGCCTGTGCAAGGGATGAAGTGACGTATTCCGGCGCGCTGAATGGAGACATCTATGTATGGAAAGGAATCAACCTTGTTCGGACAATACAGGGAGCACATGCTGTGAGTGCATCTCTCTAAATTCATATTAAATGTTAAGCAGATTTCTGGAAAGCTGGAAAGACCAACTCAAGGTCACCTTGTCTGTGGTCCTAAATGGTTTCAATCATAGTCAGGATGTCTTATTTGCATATTTTTTTAGAACAGTATACAGCTTTGAAAAGTGAAGGCATCTCAGTGAAAGCTTAATAAAAATTTTCCAGAGTGCTTGGTAATATCTTCTTTTAATTGAAATGTTTAATATGAATATAAAGGAATTATAATTTTGCTATGTAGATTTTAATTACATTTTCCATGTTATTTCAAAGCATATGGGTTTGTGATTAAAGTAGGCAGCTAAAAAACCCACTTTTGGTTTGCAATCTGATTTATGCATACTAAACTGTGAAAATCCTTATTGCTTCTCATTGGGTAATATGCAGGATTTGACTTCTAATTGTCCAAGTATCACTTAAAAACAAAGCCAGCCAGTTTCTGGTTTGTTTAACCTATCAAGCATGAAACTGCTAAGGTCACTTTATGAAGCTATATGATTTGCTGGTTGAATATTAATTTTTGTTTTGAAGAGCATTGTACCTTCTTGATAATATTTCAAGTTCCCATATTAGCAATTTAACATGATGTGAATAAAGAAGCATATGATTTCTGATATTGCAGCTTCAAAATTCTAGATAAAAATCAATAACAGTTAATGATTCTTGCTTGTAAGAATGTGTTTTAACTGAGTTGTTGGACTGGCTGGCCTGATATTTGTAACTGAAGTGTAAGAGTCACTCTGATTTAATCAGGTAGAATGGAGGGGACAAAGGGATGAATGTTATGTGTGTGGGAGAGGTTGCAGTCAGCTGTAGTAAGTAATCTTGGTTTACCAAAGTTTTAGAAATACACATTCAGGATGATTGCAGCTTGTTGAATGATCTAAAAATACAAAAGTGATTGGAGTGCTTATTGGAGTGGACAGTTGTATAATGACACTGCCCCTGGTTATGAACAAAGATAAAATTATGAAGAACATCTCTGTGTGAAATGTATCCCAGACTGTATTTTGCATTTGAGATTTCTTTATATACATAGAAGTGTATGTATATGTATATATAATAAAATTACAGGTAACACACACAAGCATACTCTCCTGTATGCATCTGTAGAAATATTAAATGTATTCAAGATGGCCCAAATTATAAATCAGGAATATGAGGGGGTATTTATGCTGTGGCATTATCCCTGATTCTTGCTCTATAACTTCAGATCTGGTTTCAATCTTCATAATAATTGTTCAATAGTGTTCTGGTTTTTTCTGTGTTTTCCTGTGATGATTAGACCTTGCATATGCAGACCTTGATTCCCAAAGGAAGGAGTGCACTTAAGTCTCCTGTCGAAAACGGATGCCAAAGTGTTCTCCCATCCTGTTGGTGCTGTAGGAGACAGCTGGTCCTGCATGTTAACGTACTTGCTACTTGGACTGTTTAGAACAGCAACAGTTTATTTCTCAGAATAATGCAGTGCTTTTCAGCTGTTAAGTGTGAATTAACACAAGAGGTAAACATAAGATTATGAGAGCTTGTTGCTCCATTCCCTTATGTGCTGTGTCAGTTCTTAGTTGACCATAAGATCAAATTTGAAGTGTAGTAACATCCTTATCTTCAGTAACATCAACGGACAGAGCTCAGGTGACCTTGGAGTAGGTCTCATCTAGCCTTCTATTTTTGGCTCTGTCATCTAGGCTCAATGGAATTGTACTTTGCAGTACTGAAAATTAAGTAGGGACACTAGTTCATGTTTTTGAAATTCATTTTTACAAGAGATTAGAGTCACTAAAAATCTCACCAATTTCAGTGGACAAAAAACCCAATAAAATATGGAAACTTTTCCAACAAAATAAAACCATGTTCTTCAATAAAAAATTACCTTAAAGGATAATATTGACAGAATACTCTAAGTCAAATATATGGAAACTTGGAATGACAGTATCTCTTCAGTGATACTAAAATACTATAATGATATTTTATGGCTACTTAATTTAATAAATTAATGTACTTAACTTTCTAAATTATAAATTATGTCCTTCTTGTCTGAAGAAAATGCAAGTGCAAATAACAAGATTATGGTGTATGTATATTGTTGAAGGGACAGTGTGCACATAATAGGGAATTGATACAAATTTCTCTTTAGTGTACTCATGGAAATGTCATCCCTTCATACCTGTTCATCATCCTGCATCATTACTCCTCAACAGGTGTGACATAAACTTATTTTAGGAAGACGTCTCATTATTTGCATAAATACCATTCTTTTCTTGCAGCATAAATAGCAGATATCTGAGATACTGGAAAACAGTTTCTAAAACACATTAATGATGTGGAGAAATAGTCCAGCCCCAGATTTATGAAGTTATTATTAAGAGATTTTCTGCATTAATATAGAAAACTTGTTATTTTCAAAGGTTGGTTCTCTTTGTTGCAGTTGCCCTGGCTGAAAAGGCATTTTTCATTTTAAGAATAATTCAATGTGAAAAATAAACCATGGTCTCACAGTATGAGCAACCAAGGAAACAGATAGCAACTTTAACTAGCAAAATAAGAATTCTTAATTTAGACAGATTATCTATTTTTTGACATAGCAATACTAAGAGAAAGTAGAGTTTCCTGCAGATTTCTATCTGAGTTTGAGTAGAAACAAAATATTGAAAGCACATAAATTGAGGTGACTGGAGAATTAGCTGGTAAAGGATTAGTGAGTTCACTTAAAATAGAAATAGGAATGAAGAGTAGGAAAAGATGCAAATGAACAGGGTTTAGGAGTAAAGGCACAGAGTTCATGTGCATGGAACAATGGATAACAATGAGAAACTCCAAATCTAGATTTGCCTTCTAAATAATAATCCTAATAATGAAAAATTTAAAGGAGAGAAAGAAATGAATTTACACATGAAAGCATGTGTAAATTCACTCGCAATGGTAATAATCCTTGAGTTCTAGGTCATGGATCTGGCAAGTTAATAAATACCTTGACTAATAAAAAAAAATCTTTAATAGTTGTCTCATTTGTGCAAAGTGCAAAGAACAGATTATAGAATCTTCCACTTATCACCTTATATGTTCTAAATTCAAGGTAGTCCATGACTATTGAGATATTACAAGATTTTACTTGGATATTAAACCAAAATTGTGTGCTTAATTAAAGCACTGTATGTTTTAAAGATTCTTGTGTGCTATGCTTTTCCTTGCATAGTAAATGTATGTAAGACACTTTCTCAGCAGATGAATAATTAATTTTCAGATAGTCTTTCAGAGGTACACATTAAAGTTGTGTGGATTGATGTCAGAATCTGAGGTTAAATAACAAGCTTGAGGTTAAATAACAGGCACCCTGTTAAAACTATTGCACGCCTATGTCAGTTGGCTGGATACTAATTAAATATAGATGGCAACAATATAATGAACTTAAATGAATGGTTTTAAGCTAGTATCATTTACCAACACATTAAGTCATGCAGTATTTAGACTAATCATTGGTTTCAAAGGTAACTGTCCACTTCTTTTTAGCCAATGAGAGGTATATAGACAACTACTTTAAATTCTTGTGGTAATATGCACATTTTTAAACTGTTTTCTGAGTGATTTGTTAGACAGGAAGATCACATTTTCCAATAGTGTCTCTCCACTGTAAACTCACTGACACCTATCTTCAATGTTTGCAATCCATTTCCTTATTGTGCAGTATGTGTTGGGAAAGACAATATCTTAAAGCAAGTGCCCAACGTGTGTGTTGCTTTATGTGCTTTACATTTCTGTGTCCTGTTGTATATCAGGGAGTAAAAAGGAGGCACTGGAGTTATAGTGTCTGTTCTCCATGTTGCTCAGTAGTAGTCAGTTGCTTCTGAAGTTTACATATGATCTTCCAAGCTTGCTCCTAATTATAGCTAGCTGTAGTCATCATGTGTTTTAGGAATTGCATAGTCAGAGTTAGAGTGGTGGATTTTATACAAACATTTAGCATTTGGATAAACTGATGCTTCATTTTTGTCCATTGGGGGCAAGATAGATCCAGCAGCAGTAGAAAACCTTAAACTGCTTCAGTATTGGAAACTTTTTGGATTCAAGTAGTGGCTAAATATTCATACAGGTGGGATCATCTTTGTCAAATTCTTTTTGTACTTCTCCAGCTTTCAACTATAATTTCTGGTAGATCTGGGCATTTATTTTTTTTTTATTTGCTCCCATTCAACTATTTTATTTTTTTTTTTTTTTTAATTTAAGGGAACACAGATGTGATATCAGCTCATTATGTTGAAAAAGCAGGAAATATTCAGCATTCTGAGAAAATGTTGATTGATTTGAGATATTATTTCCAGAATTTTCATGTTCATTAGGAAGTGAAATGAAGAATTTGTAAAAGAAGAATGCAATCTGTATGCCAAGCTTCATAGGTTTTAAGATGAAAGTCTTTGATGTACACCTTTTATTTTTATTCAGAAGCACAGTTTTGCAGCTCACGTTGAATTGGATCTAACAAAGTGCAATTGTTTGTCACTCATTACTGCTGGAGGTTTTTTAACCATCAAGAATCAAATTATGTTAATAACAATTTCGGGCTGAAGGATTAAAGCAGCATGAAGATTCCAAAGTTGATTTGCATTAAAAATCTTGTCAATTTTTAAAAGGAAGGATATACTGGCCAAGCTACTCCAGTAAACAATCTATATGAAATGTAGCAAAGCTCAGCTTTTTCCGTAGATACTTACAGTCCCCATTAATGAGGGACATTTTAGTAGTTTTCATCTCGGTCTGTTATCCTAGTGGCACAAAGACTGAAATGAGAATGTCCTACTGCATTTCAAGAGATTGAGCAAGCACATCTGCCAAATCTCCTTGACAACCAGTATGTCCTTTTCAAGATAAGGATATTCTGTGGAATGGAAAACAGATTAATGCTGGATCCACTTGATCTTATCTTCAGAGCATTCCGCCAGCTCACACATTGCCAAATGTCTGATTATTTTTTTAATACTGACTAATTAAATAATGGATTTTGGAAATAGTTAATTAGAGAAAAGAAAATAATTCCATTATCAAGATTGCTCTCTAAAAAGAGCTTTAAAAGACTTAAACTTTGACAGAATTCAGCATATGGTACAAAATGAGCTGGAATTCCTCTAGACTTCTATTTATTCCATGGCACCTAGAGTTATAGAATAACTAAGGTTGGAAAAGTCCTCCAATGTTAGAGTCCAACTGTTAACCTGGCACTGCTGTGTTCACCACTAAACCCTATCCACAAGTGTCATATTGACCTGTTTTTGAACATTTCTTGAGATTATCCCTCTAGGACTTCCCTGGGCAGCCTGTTCCAATACCTGGCAACCTTTTTAATGAAGAAATTTTTACTAGTATCCAATCTAAACCTCTGGTGCAACTGGAGACCATTTCTTCTTATCCTGTCACTTGTTACCTGGAAGAAGAGTCTGACCCCCACCTGGCTACAATCTCCTATCAGGAAATTGTAGTGATAAGGTTTCCCCTGAGCCTCCTTTTCTCCAGGCAAAACAGCCCCAGCTCCCTCATAAGACTTCTTCTTACAATATTAAAGGTTAATGCAGTAAAACAGACACACATAGAGAAAAATGAATACAGTTTCTGCTGTATTTTCAAAAACCTCTAGGCTCCTAAGGAAACAGGATTTTCAAGATGTTAGAGATAATGAGAATTAGCCTTCTAAGCTGCTTATGACTTAAAAATTCCACTACATTTCTGTTTAGACACGTACTGCGCCTGAAGTTGCAGCTTGTCTTGAAGGTCTCTTTCTTGAGAATGGACATGACCTATCAAAAAATTTGAGTTCTGCCACCCTAGTCTTTCAGTTTTGGTTGTCATTTGACATTCAAGTAGGCTTCTCTTTTTTTTTGTGGAAGCTGAGAGATTTCTTTTTTGTTAACATGAAAAATTATATCCTTATTACCTGATGCTAGAGAAGCAAGCACAATCCATAGTTCATTATGACAAGTCCATTAGGATATTTTTCTTAGTTGTAACTTAAGAAAAAAAAGCGTAAGATAATAGTCATGAGTACCACAGAATTCTCACCAGTCACATTGTATCCTAATTTGTTCTGTGAGTGTACAGCTTTTTTTCCCCCCAAAAGCCAATATCTCCTTTGCAAATTGCTTTCATCTTTGCAGATAATGTTCATCATTACTATAGAATCTGGACCCTATCGTACGAACTGTTGGAACTTAACTTCTTTACAAAACTGAAATTTCAGACCAATAATATAGAAGATATGTGTATATTATTTGCTGTTCTACTTTCTTTTGAACAGGATTTAGAGATAGATTTTCTCTTCCATTGTTTCTAATGCTCTCGTTTACTTTTGTTATAGCCCAATATTACATACTTTAAATAAATATAGAGCAATTTTTTTTAACTTCTCATAGGCTTATCAGCTAAAGTTTTGCTCTTTTAGTAGCTTTGCTTACTGAAATGTCTGAGTTATTTCTGAACATAAGGCTGGTGAGTTGTATAGATAATTTAAAAAAACCCTAATAGCATGTATGCTATTTAGATATGTATTGTTAAATCAAATATAGTGGCTATGTTGCTATAGTATCTTTGTTTTAGTACTACATATATCATCTTTGCCTCTTTTTTATCCTGAAGAAAACATGTATTGAGTGAGTTGAAGAAAATGGGTTAAGTTTTGTTTCCTGATGTTTGCCTTTAAAATAAGAATTCATATTAATTTTTCAATGGTGTAGCATGATCATTGTTTTTCTTAAGTTTTATTTCTAAATTTAAATTTTAAATCAATCTTCTTTGGTTTAAAAATAAAAAAACCTCCCAGATGTTTTTTGAGTTGTTGTATAGCAGCTGAGTACTACCAATGAAGACCCTAAACCAAGCCTAACAGAGATCATGGGAAATCTTCATGCTGACACTGATTAGAGTTGGACAGGTCCTAAGGCAAGAGGATATGAAATTAAGCTGTTTCTAGGAATAAGAAGCAGCACCACTATGATGATGATCATCAGAAGGAAAGCATTCTTACAGCAGTTCACTTAATTGCTTCTTTTGAGTTTGCTTCCATTTCTGACTTGGTCATATTTGAAGCCTGTATTAGTTGCATGCTGTTTTTCTCTAATCTGTATATGTTGTTAAAAGTAACTTCCTTCTCTCTTTAGGCAGGAATTTTCAGCATGAATGCATGTGAAGAGGGGTTTGCCACTGGTGGCAGGGATGGCTGTGTTCGCTTGTGGGACTTAAATTTTAAACCAATTACTGTGATTGATCTCAGGGAAACAGACCAGGGATATAAAGGTAAAGAGAAGTTTGTTGCTTTTAATACACCACCAATAAGACAGGAAATTTATCAGTCTTTTGAACAAGAAAAGACTTTTAAATCCCAACCCTTGTTTTATGTAACTTACTATGAACTATTTGCTAGAAATAGAATAGATCATGCTCACTAGTATGAAGGTCACAGTTACTTTTACAAGCAATACATACGATGAGGATGTAGACACAGATGTAATTTTTTATGCACATTGTTTCTAGAGCACAGCAGTTTTTAACAATGAACAGTAATTTAAGAGAACTTGAAGCAGTGAGATCTACAGTGTAAATCAATGGAGTACAACAATTTCATTTGCTAGTTATCCAAATTTTCATTAAAGCTATTTGGATGTTACCTATAGTTTTGTGGAAATTAGAACACTGCTTTACTTGTAACTGTGACTTCGCTTACTATTATGTCATGCTAAAATTTTACATAGAGTGTTTCAGATATTGTTGCAGTGTTTCAGATATTGTTGCTGTAATTATTTAGGATAAGAATACAAACAAGTACTGAAGCACTAATGTCACTTACAATATTGCTTTTGTTGGCATTTGGTTTTCTTCACCCCCAGTCACTTTTGTTATTTTCTAATATCTTGCCAAGAATTTGAAAATTCATTTGAAAATACATAACTGATTACAAGTGAAGTCTTTGTATGCTGTAATTGACATGGCATTCCCACCAAAATTGAGTAGTATTGCAAGAAGATGGAAAACATTTAATTTTAAATATGCTCAGAAGAGTGGCTCTGCTTTAAATTTAAATTAACTCAGCCGCTGCCTCTCAGTTGTGATGCATGTAGCTGAAAGCTGTTTCATTCCCTGTTTCATTCTTTCAGATTTGTTCTCACCTCCAGTTTGCCTCCTTTACATTTGGAATAATTACTTCATTGTAGAATCTGGAGTTTAATTGACCATGCTCTGATGTAACAGACTCTTACCATAAACTTTTGCCTTGTCAAATGCCCATGCCAGAACAAGCAGATATTTAAAAATCTTATCTCGAATAAAATGAGTTTCCTGATTCTTTTCCCTTCACTCTTTTTTTCTTACATACTTCTGAGGATTGTCTTTACGACCTGTTGTCTTGCTCATTTTCTTAATTGCATTTTCTGCATTTTTCCCCACTGTCTTACCTATTGGTATACTCCATATATATCCTCCAAGTAGTCACAAAAAAAGTTTACGTTCCAAGGGCAAGTATGCCACTATCTATGAAACAGATAAAAAGAGTAAAAGAAGTAAATCCAGGAATAAGAAGGGATAGGGATATGTCTGGACATTTTCTTGCTTTTATGCTTTGTCTTTTGCTACTTTACCTTTGTTTTACAAGTTCTGAGGATGTGTCTCTCAGTAACAATTTCTTCTACAGGTCTCTCTGTAAGAAGTGTTTGCTGGAGAGGAGACCATATACTCGTTGGGACACAAGATAGTGAAATTTTTGAAATTGTGGTGCATGAGCGTAATAAGCCTTTCCTGATAATGCAGGGGCACTGTGAAGGAGAGCTGTGGGCTTTGGCTGTCCATCCTACCAAACCCCTGGCCATGACTGGAAGCGATGATCGATCAGTCAGGTTAAAGTTTGTTTCTTTGTTGAACTGCATACAGTTTTATACAATCAACTCATTTTGTAGGTAACCTAATTGAAGTGTACATTTTCAAGTTAGTAAAATGTGGCGTTGATGTACTTCTGCAGGAAATTAATTCTCTCCAGTAATAAAATACAGTGAAAGTATACATTTTCCAACCCCCCCCCCATATGTGACATTTGGAAACATTTCGTTTAGGCTAACACTGAGCACTCAGAGACAAGTATCCTTTAAGTCTTTCCTTTTCAGGAGTTATGTTAAGCATGCAGAGCTTGCGATGAAAAAAAAAAACTGTGATAAAAACTTACACATTTTACTCTTACCATATTTACATTTACAAATGATGCAAATTAAATTTTAATGTATGAATTTCATCAAACCTAGTCCATGCATTGTAAACAGAATATAAATTCTCAGAAAGTACACCAAATTGCTCCCTCTTACATGTTCATCTCTATTTTTTTTTGTCAAAACCACCTTTTCTTGTAAGTTAAATGTGTTGGCATTTTTGTTAAGTATCTGAGGTGTAACACAGTTAAGAAAATCAATAATTCAATTATTAATATTGAAATATTACTCTCAAATTCCAGATATGAGTGTAAATAATAGATGTAATCTATCTTGTTATAAAAGCTTACATATTTTAATATCATTAGTTATAAGGAATTATCAATAGCTTTTTAATAGGAAAAGTTGTTTATACTGATCAAAGTCTTTAGTTGTTATTTAATGTCTCTGGAATGATTGACAAAATAGTGAAATTTTTGCAGGAGTGGTCTAAAAGTATATATTGTCATATTCTATCATTTTTTATATTCAGAAAATCAAAATTAATCTGTCCCCACATTTTCTCATTAGAGATATTCCCACCTTTTAAAATATAAGAATATTGCTTGCTGTGTGCAAAATTCACACTTGCATCCTAGATTTCCATTGTGGAAAATTATTTTAAAATAGGGACACTGGCATGTCCAGCATTGTTCAGAAATTGAGGGCTTCATCTTACCTACAAGAAAGCTGCACACCCATTTTACATTTGGAATAATTACTTCATTGTAGAATCTGGAGTTTAATTGACCATGCTCTGATTGCCCGGTGCAACATGGAGGAACCCATCCGCTGTGCTGCCGTCAGCACTGATGGGATCCATCTTGCTCTTGGAATGAAGGATGGCTCTTTCACTGTGCTTCGAGTCAGGTATGCTACAAAACTGCTAAAAATAGATATGTTATTAATGTTTTGATACTCTTGTGGCCATGCATGTGGTCATTTGCTGTGAGGGTGCTCAGATTTTTTAAATGTGTGCTACATGTGTTCATGTTTTTCTATAACAACCCATTTGGAAAAGTATTTTGGTCTATTTGCAGAGAGTGGCAGTGTTCTAGGAAATGTTTTACTTTAGGTTCTGGATTTATGAATTATCCTTGAATTACTAAGAAATAAATTTTCATTACTTCTTAAATTGTTTTCATGTGTTGGAATTCTGCTGTCAGCACATCATGCATACAAAACCAGTACTGCCTTGTGCTGCTGTGATCCCAGAGTTTTAAAGGGAAAATGAGATTCGTGTGCCATGTCAGTGAAGTTTCCTTTCTTGGGTGAATAAAGATCTCGTAATCTACCTGATGAAATTTTCTTGTGGACTCAGTCTGAACAGTTCCTTTTGTTCACTGTCTCTCAGCCCAGTGAAGCACCTTCTTGTGTCACTGTTTCCTTCTTTTATTTCTCCTTGAAGCCCTAACCAGCTCTAAAAACAGTAGTGTTGTGTTTGCACATAAGATAGTTAAGTTCAATATATAATTTCACAATCTTGTTCATTTTTTAGACTGGGAACTTGACAGTGTGATCAGGCTCTTCTCTACTTATGACATGCTTTCTTTCATACTACAGAGATATGACTGAGGTTGTTCATATCAAAGACAGGAAAGAAGCTATTCATGAACTCAAATATTCTCCAGATGGGAATTTCCTAGCTGTTGGTTCCAATGACAGCTCTGTGGATATATATGGTGTTGTTCAGCGATACAAGAAAGTTGGGGAATGTATTGGATCCTTAAGCTTCATCACGCATATGGATTGGTCTTCAGACAGTAAATACTTACAGACCAATGATGGCAATGGAAAGAGACTTTTTTACAGAATGCCAGGTAAAATTCTGAGTTACCTTCATGTTATTTGTTACTTATAACAGAAATAACATTTAGTGGTTTTGTAAAAAAAAGCCAAATCCTGGTTCAGAGCATGGGGTGTATAGAGGAAGTTTTTTGAAAGTTCATAGGAGTACTTGCCACATTTGGATAAGTAAAGCATTTTTCTGGCAAAGTTACTGAATTATTTTTATCCTTATAAGTTTACTCTTCTTTCCAATGCATCTTTTTATACTAGAGATGCTGCCTTATAATTCGTTTTGTTTCTCAAAAATAAATTTTTTCTCCCACTTTTTTTAGAAGAATCAAAATGCAGCATTTAAATTAAATTTTGCAACAGCTTAATATCTTTGTTCTTATGGAGCTTGGATATTAAATGAATTATCATTTGATTGCACTGAACAGTTTTTAAAATGCATGGAATAATCAGTATGTTGCATCTTGGAGGCATTTGGTTTTCTAGAACTATGTTTGCAGCAGATTGAGGAATTCAACTTAGAAGAGCTTTTACAGTGAAAAACTTTGGGACAACCATTATTGCAAGTGTTTTCAAGGCAATATTCTTGAAAATTTGACTGAAGTGTCCCATAGTCTTGAAATAATTTCTGTCAAGGTGATTCCCTCTGTAGAGGACATATGCACATACTACTATCTTAAATCTTGACATTTAAGTAGTCCTTATTAGAATATGCCAATGGCAGTATTTATCACAAGGCTTGACTTCTGTCTGTTGCACATACTCTTTACATCATGTTCTGTGTTCTGCCCACTCATCTTTGTAGTATTTGTATTTGTGGTAACTGTGTATTATCACCACTTTTTATATTGTGCCTTCATTCTTATGCGAGATTTATTCTTTGCACTGTACATTATTCACAGATCCTTGGAGCTTTTTATGACTCTCTGCTGAAGCATCTAATTCATTCTATGCACAACCTTGATTCTGTGCACTGAATTCAACAGAAGATGTGCGAGAAAAGATAGTGAGAATTTAATTGGACAGTAACAAATAGACACAGGAGGAGCAATTTGAAGTTATATACAGCTTTCAACCTGGAATTTTTTCATATGTTAGAATGTGGGATTGTGAAACCTTATTTATGAAAAAAGTTTATCAAAGTCAGTGGAGATAGAGGAATCTCCCAAATATTTCAAAAAAATGATCAAATTGTGTAACACTTAAAATTCCACTATGAATTAAGGAACTTAGAGTTGTCTGGCACGAGACCTGCAGGATTTAGTTATGGATATAACCAGTATTGTTAATCATTGTTTACATGGATTAGTGATTGAAGGGTTCAAAGTGGATTGTTGTCCAGCTCACCTTCTACAGGTGTGTGTTCAGTCTGACTCACAGCTCTTGCCTTTGCCTGCGCTGTTCTTGCATTGCTCCAGCTCTTGGCTTCTGGCCTTTCCAGAAGACACAGTACTTATTTAATGGGCTTTTGGTTTGACTCAATTCCTCAGCTCTTACCTTGTGGGATTGGATCCATCTCATTACAGATAGAGTTGGTGTGAAATAATGTAGCAAGGATCTAAGTACAAAATTGGTGGTTTTAGTAATTTGAAGTGGCCAGATATGAGTTCTTCAGTTCTTCCTCTAAATAATCCAAGTTTCTATGATCATTCAGAATTTTATGAACCTTATCTTAGAATGATTACATGTATTTTTGATGAACATTTAAAAAATAACACAGCCTCAAGCAGATACCAAGAAATAATAAAAACTATAAAGTACCAAACATTTGATTTTCTCTTAAAATAGTCTTGAGAAGTCTTCTTACTGATATTGTTAAATTGTTGGTCATAATAGGTATTACTAGGTCAGGACAGTTTCAGAAGTCAGTTTTTTAATTCTGTTGCACAAGGATTCAATTTTTAGAGAATTTTTTAAAATGTTACATTCTTTAAAATTGTATGAGTGAATATTGAAAAACGGCTCTTTATTTTTTGCTCAGGTGGAAAAGAAGTAACAAACAAGGAGGAATTGAAAGGCATTCAGTGGGCATCATGGACCTGTGTTACTGGCCTTGAAGTTAATGGAATCTGGCCCAAATATTCAGATATAAATGATATAAATTCTGTGGATGCAAATTTTATTGGTCAAGTTATGGTTACAGCTGATGATTATGGAATAGTAAAGCTCTTTCGATACCCATGTCTAAGGAAAGGTAGTGCCTTTTAAATTCAATTATATGTATATTTTTAGTTGTGACTATTGTGTGACTATTCAAGAAAAATGTATTAGAAGGCTGGAAAATGAAATGTTTTTAATAACATTTTTGTCAAAAAGAGTTTAAAAAATGGGGGAATATCAGTCTTTGAAAACAACACCCCAAACATTTCTTTAAGTACATAAAGCTTGAAGACATATCCTAAGACCTATGCATGCATTAAACTTGAATGGTACCTAGAATGAAGTTCTTCAAACAGCTCTGAGATCATGAAACCTTTCTGGTATAAAAAGATTACTTATAATGGAGTGCTGTTAGGAACTTTGTTTCAGTAACTCATCCAATGATTGTGTTGTAGTTATGTAGGTATGAAAACGTTAACTGGATGTAGCTGTACTACTACTACCAGTTCTACTGCTAAACGTGGGAGGAGATGAATTGCTAGAAGAGCTTAGCACTGAGATTGTACATTGGGAACCCGTGCTACAAGCATGTATATGGGGGTGTTTTCACAGATCCAAATAGGCATGATTTAAATAACTATTTTTTCAAAGTAGAAGTAATAATTTGCAAAATCTTCATTTGTAAAAAGTAAAATAAAATTAATACAGTGATATTCTAAAAATCTCTGGTACACCTCATTATCATGTCTTCTGTTATGTTTAACTTGATTAATTTATTTTAGTTTAACCTACACTTTAAAAAGTATCTTATACAAATATTAAAATTTGTGAAAACTGCAAGTTGTTGTTGTTGTTATTGATTAAAATACCAGTAGTAATTAGGATATCTTTATTAAACACTACTTTTTCTATGGGTTCCTTAATATGATTTTCTGAGGTGCTTCTTAAACATTTATTTCACAAATATGGAGATAGATTTTTATTCTTGTTCTAGGAGCAAAGTTTAAAAAATACCTTGGTCATTCTGCTCACGTGACAAACGTCAGATGGTCGCACGATCACCAGTGGGTTGTTTCCATTGGAGGAGCTGATCATTCTGTCTTTCAGTGGAAGTTTGTCCCTGACCGCAAGTTGAAGGACACTCTTCATATAGCACCCCAAGGTAAGTAACTAACTGAAAAACACACCAACAAAAGGCTGGAAGGCAGAGAGGCTAAAAGAGAAGAAAATTCTTTGGTGCTAGTATGGAAATAAATATTCAAACTTGTCAGTCTGCACAATTACAACAGCTGTTCTTTAAACTTTGCAGGTGCCTGAAGCACCTGATAGAGTCGTCTAATACTTGCCAGTACCCTGTTGTCCTGGTTTGGCATTAATTGATCTTTGGTGAAGATGAAAAAAATTAATGCATTGGCATTTGGCCAGTGGTCCAACCATCACACCTGTGTGTCAGACTAGCAAGGGTATGAAAAACCCTTCACTGCTGTGCCTCCTTTGTGAAGGGAAATTTTAAAAGTTCAAATCAAAGATAAAAAATTCTGAATTCTGTATATATCACCCTTTACTAAACTGACAAAAACTGGATGCTCAGTATCACTAGAAAAATACTATTTTATACTAATTTGTTTAAATTTTAAAAATATTTAGACAATAATTTAAGTATTATAACTGAATATTTATTTATTTTAAGCAAAATATAGATGTTTGATGTTTTGGGGAAAAAACAAAGCACATGTTTCCACTAGTGACTAATTAAACAATTATTCTCATGAGTTTCCTAAAATCAAAACAGTTAACTGAGTGCCTCCCTTGGAAATTCCTAAAGGAATTTAGAGAATCCTTTGGGGAAATGAGAATATGGAGTTACAATAAAATGGGCTGTTTCACCATCTAATTGCTCAGATCAGATGAATATGTATTAGTGTGGATCCAGCAAACAGGTAAATAAATACAGATACAGTGGTGAACTTGTCAGTGACCTATGCAGAAAGAATAAATAGTTGGCTATTCCTACATGTCAAACTTTATAGGACTACCCTTTTTGTCTGCAGTCACAAAAAAATTGCCTCTTTCTTCCCATCTGTAAGTTTTTCCCAACCAACTAACCTACCTGAAGAATTTCTACTTGCATCAGTGCCTCACTTAAAAATAAGTTTCTCCTTGGACCCTTTGTTGATTTTGTGCAAGTCTTAGTTTCTGCTTTATACTGATTATTTCATTATCTTCTTTTTTCCTTTCCTCCTAACAATAAAGCTGATGAAATAATTTTAGTTAATAAAAGCTAACTTACTCCAACATCCAAAATTATCGTATTTATGGCTTATTATGTTGTAGTTAACATAAGCATTGATTATCAAATCAGAAACTTTAAGCAGTTAGTTTAAACTTTCTGGCTTGTAATTTAGGTTGCTTAATGTTTCATTTCTGTTTTCTTGGTGACAGAGAGTCTGGTTGATTCAAATAGTGATGAATCAGATTCAGATCAGTCTGATGTTCCAGAGCTGGACTCTGAAATTGAACAAGAGACACAGATCACCTATCGTCGACAGGTAAAGATTTTAGTTTTAATGGCAGTTGGAAGCTTCCTAGGATTTAAGTTGGTGATCTGTGAAGACAGTTGAAATCTCAAAACTGGGGATACTGCATAGGAACTGACCAAAACCTTTAGAATTTTTGTTACCTGATGCGTTCTAAAGATCAAGGTTATTAAAATATAACATTTAAATAATAATTAAAAATAAGATATTAGTTAATATTAACAGAAAAATTATTACATTAAATTGCTAGAATGCAATTTAAGCCCAAGTTGCACTATATAGTCACCAGCTATAGGTATTGGAGTGGGTTTTTTCAATTATGTCAGAGTAATATTTTCATGAGTAATAACAGAGCTGAATTCTCAGAAACATGTTTTTCTGATGAGTGCTTTAATTTTTAAGTATGCTTTTTCTTAAAGGTTTACAAAGAAGATCTACCTCAACTTAAAGAGCAATGCAAAGAAAAAAGAAAAAGTGCAGCTTCTAAGAGACGTGAGCGAGCTCCAGGGAACAGTATAAGACTACATTTTGTTCATGGGTATGCAAACTAGGATTCTTTAAAATTTACAAGCAGACTGTTTGATTTTGTATTCTGGTGTTTATAATTTAATAATCTGGTCAAAGACTTTTATGTCTGTTGCTTTATGATTTGCTTTTTTTATTTATATCTGTAGAAACTAATTTGCACTAAATAAATAGAAAGCTTTGATGCCAGCATAATAACTCTACACATGAATTCTGAGGTGAATTCACACTCAAACTTTATCTGGTACTTACTGCTTGAATACATGTGACTAAATAAATTATTCAGTAATCTCACTCATACTTTTCAGTATCTGGAAAGCAATAGTTCTCTTTGATGTATGATTTTGATAGCTAGCACAAACTTTCTGTAGGTGAAGATGACTGGGTTCTGGACAAAATGGTGTTTCTAGTAGTGATGTATTAAAATTAGAAAATTATAAACTGTTTGTACCTCTTACACTTTCCTCTCTTTGTTTAGGAATTAAATGTAATTCTTAGTAGGTCTTGTAAGTTTGTTAAAAATGAGTTTATTCTCGTCTTGGAGCTAATTTGAGTAGCAGAATGACTTTTGGATGCATCCTTAAAACTAATGATTCCATCATTAGGATTAGTAATTTCCCATAATTCTTCATAAGTGAAGAATTTTTATCAGAAAAAAGATCTGGTGTTTTAAAGCAAACTGGTACTAGATGTTACTGCATTATAATAATGATCAGAAATATAAATTCTCTTGATATAAAGAAAAATCAAAGCCAAGTAAGATGTTGCAAGTCAAGTTTTCCTTTCAAAAGATACCTCTTTTCAGGAATACAACTTCTTTTCAGATATAACTAAATGCAGGGAGAAGTTACTGATACTGTCTGTCTTTATAAAGGCACTTAAACAATTTTAGTAGGGCTCCACATGGAATGCTTAATAAATTTATTGTCTAAGAATAGTTAATATTCAAATCAGCAATTTTGTCTGCAGAAGACATGTAGTCTGAATAGTAGTTTTGGAAATAATGACAACTGGGAAGCTTGGTACAGAGTTGGGGTTTTTTATTTCTCTTTTTGTGCTCCAGAATTCTCAATTGAAGATTTTTATATCTGCATAGAAAACGCATTAAGGTGGTAGCTGCTGTATGTAGTCTTTAAAATTTGGTCTAAGAATAAAACCAAATGATCCTGAAGAAGATGTAGCACAAGCAAGGGCCCTGGATCTTTGGTATTATTGTTATTTCCTTCACAACAGAAGTGAAGCTTGACCAGAATATCCAGGAATGACCAGAAGTAGAATGTGCTGTTGAGTTCTGTCTGGTTACCCAATGGGCATCAAGAAAACTAATGAAGAATCCATGCTGAACAACAGATTTTTCTCAATGTCCAGGCTGTTAACTTTAAAGTGACCCACATCCAAGTGAGTAATAGGCATATTCTCTGATTCAGGAAGTCTGCTTTGCTTCATCTTTCTTTAGCTGCAATGGAAATGTCTTGGATGTTTCTTGAAAATGTAAGAAGTGGTGCTTTTTTTTTTAATTAGGGGACTCAGAAGCTCTTTTTCTTTTCTTTGTTTTTGAGCTTATTGGTCTTGTGTTTTGAATTTGTCAACTGCCTCGAAAGACAAACTTTTAAAAATCTCTTGATAACCTGTAAGAAATCTCTTAAACCTCTGGTTACTTCCTGTTTTGGAAGGGAATAAAATTCAGAGTATCTGAGCCAGCTTCTGACTAACATGGATTAGGAAAAACTTCTGCTAAGAGGTTCAAGTATGTCTTTCTCTAAGAGATGTGTCAGTCATGATCAGAAACAGGTTATTAAATTTGTGTTCAAATCTGGCCTCTTTTTGACTATTCCTGTATTCTAATTCTGCCATGTGGCAGGGTGGTGGTTCAGAAACACGAACTATTCTGAACTTTTTTCTTGGATTAAATGCTTATTATTGTTTATTTTTCTTGTCAAGAAATAAGGATGTACAACTTATGCCCCATATTCTCTCAGAGCTATGCTGTTGATTTCATAAGAATGATTTTTAAATATTTTTGAATATTTATATATATTTTCAAATATTTATAGAATCATTTTTCAATATTCAAAGTATTTAGGCACAATCTAGTTTGAGTTTCAGGATATTCACTGAACTAACATTGCATAAGTTGAAATTTGGTAACAGTTTCAAGATGACATGGGAATGCTCTATTAAGGAGAGCCTTATAACACCTTGCATGGATTCCTACAAGTACCTACAAATACTGTCTGAAGGGAATAGCCTACGAGTGAGTCCTCTTGAGAAAACTATGCAGAATATCTTAAAAAAAAAAAGTCCCCACCTTTGTACTAAAGACTCTGTTCTCAATCACATTAGTTTAGACATTTGGTTCTTCAAGAGATTTTTGGGGGAGGGTTGGACTACATGTGGAAATTTCTTGCATATACTTTGAAGAGTAACATGCAAAATTTTGAAATGCTTTCAGCATTAGAGAAGTTATGGACGTTGACTCTTTTCCCAGAGAGGACAGTACTTGTGAAGTTACCTGTTAGTTTGATATAGATGTGTAACTTGCAAATGTGGGTAGGATTCACCTTCAGGTTACAGAATTCACAGTGATGTGTCCAAAAGGAGATGGTTTTATGTGTATATCTGAAGTTCCATCACAGTCATTGGAGGTCCTGTTAGTAGTCAGTGGAGCATAAGGAGTGATTTGGCTCAGTTAAAATGGTCAGCTGAGCAGCCCTGCGGGTTCACCTGTCTGTATTGACTACAACACTGTTGATTAAAATGTAGGAGTAAATGCATCAAACGTGAACACCTATGTTTACATGTTAATCTCAAGTTGAATGCAGCCCCTGCTATTCCTGACTTTGGTAATGGCAATTTTTTTCCCCTATGTAGCACTGAGGAAGCTACATCTTCTTCTGATAGTTACTGTCATATTAATCTGAATAATTAACTGGATAATTAACTGTGGCAGGATACAGTCTTATTTATATTGTGCCTGGTTATATATTATCCTATAACTACAATACAGAATTTGCTTTCATTATTATTATTATTAATTTATAGTTGCTAATCAAGATGCCTTGTAAGTTTCTTCAGTTTGTTTTCCTCATGCAAATAAATTATTTCTCTTAATGCTTTCTCAGAGATTAGCTAATAATCTCGGTTCTAAATTGGTTTAATAATACAGAGATGTAAGTATTTTGGAACTGTGTAGAATATTCTTAGGGAATGATCTTCTACGTTGAAATATGCTTCTCTTCATTGCTGTTTAACTTAGGCCCACCACTTTCCCTCTGGTGAAAAGTACCTGTATTGTCAAGGAGTTAATAAACTGGCACGTGAGAAAGACCAAAAGTGTTTAATTTGGTGACAAAAAGTCTTTGTTGACACTGCTGGATATTTTGGCAAAATATGTTGTATTTTAATTGCAAGCAAACAATTGTACCCATTTTTGTAATAACTAGAGGAAATTAACTAAAAATAACTTCTATCACAAGAAGTTACGAATGAGTTATAAGAACTATTTTCCTATGTACTAGATAAATTTTGGGTATCTTGACTAGTCCTGTGCTACATGGCATTAAAGTACTCAGTCTCACTATGTTTAATTTAGGGTATATAGGCAATTGTTATGATGAGCTGGGGAAATTATGTTTCTGGGTTACATGTAGGAGGACCTGAAACCCTTTTGCTGTCTTCACACCTTTTACTTTAATAGGTGACTGCTGAGCTTGCAAGAAATTGCTCAATGTCCAGTATTTCTTTCAGCATACATATTTGCATAGATGTTGGGTTTTGGGGTTTCTTTTAATATTCTCCTTTAAGGTGCGTATTTGGCCTTTTTTTTTTTTTTTTTTTTTTTTTTTTTTTTTTTTTTTTTTGGCCTTTTTTTTTTTTTTTTTTTTTTTTTTTTTAATTACTGTGTACTTGCAAAGGAAATCCAGTATGTTTAGCAGAGCATAGTGCAGGGTGAAGCTCAGGAAAACTATGTCTGAGCAACAATAGGTTCAGGTATTGTCTTTGGCACTGTGCCTGCCTTTATAATCCCTGCCCCTCACCTAGTGTTGTCATGTACTTAAAATGGTGATGTTACATACTGTGATAGGTTATTTTTGTTTCCTTTTTTCATAGTTACTGTAGGTCATTATATATTCTGTTCCTTAAAAACCTAATGGCTGTACATGTAAGAAGGCTGCAAGCAGACAACACTTTGGACTGTTAGTGAAGGATGTGGGTGGAGGGACAGCAAAGCAGGACTGAAGAGCCTGCGTTTGTATTGTGAGTCTAAATTGTTGGTCACTTTGAGAAGAGCAGGGAGCAGACATAGCTGAGCCTCAGCTCAAATGTGATGAAAGACTCTGCTAGAGACCTTGAAAGGATAGTAACTCAGGAAACACTGAAAAGTTGCTGGACTGGGACCAAATATGAATACCAATCTAAACAGTGAGTTGAAGGGAGCTTTATTTAAAAGTTTTATTTCTGTGCTATCACAGTTTTTTGCTGGTTTAAGAAGTTCACTTCTCTTTTTTTTGTGATCAAATGAGACCCAGCCTTGGACTTCACAGTATAGCTGACAGTACAAAGCTGGGAGGAGAGGCTGGCAGACCTGATGGCTGTGTTGCCATCTGGAGGGACCTGGACAGGTCAGAGAATTGGCCAGGGAGGAATTTCATGATCTTCCAAAAGTTAGAGTTGCAAGTTCATGAAATACAATATTCTTCTTCTGGGGAGCAGTGGACCTGGATTATCTGCTGTTCTGTTTAAAAACTTTATGTGGTGATTGTAGTAATTTTTCTGTAATCACATACAATGAGAGAAGTACCATTGTGTGCAATGTAGGTGAACCAATATATTGTATTCAAATCTGCTCCAAGTATGTGCTCTGTTGTTGTCCGGTAATGCATAGATCTAGTGTTTACGAACATGGATCCATGGTTTTTGGAATAATCATTAAACTAAAGTTGGTCAGCTGCCTTATTTCCCCAGTGCATGTGGTTGCGCTGTGTACATAGGAAAATGTATGTAAGAAAAGATGTATGTAACTTCATGATCTTAATCATGCCCAGAAGAAATGAGTGTGCTGAGATAGTGCATATGCATTTCGTTTGGGAATTGGCCTATTCGTGCCAGTTCCTGTATCACTAAGAAAGTAGACAGGTTTTCCTTCAAAATAAGAAACTGTTCTAGAAAAAAAATTTATGCATTTGTTTTCTGTTATCAAGTTTCCAGAAACTATCATGTTTTTCTGCCTGATTTTTGAGCAGTAGGCAATAGCCAAAACTAAAAACACTTTGGACATTTTCTACTTCACTTAACTACATGTTGCATGCCCAACTTCTCCATGTGGTCTGAAAAAATTACTAGCTATTACTTTCTCTTCTAAACTAGCTGTGGAAAGTAACAATTCAGTGCCGCTTTTAAACTAGTGCTTGTAGTACTGATGTCTGAATAGTAAATTAGATTGATAAGTGGGTGTTCCTTTATAAAAGGGAAAGTACATTCATAATTTTAAAACACCAAAACAGTAATTGGTAAGTAATGTGAGTTTTACATGCACAAAATTCATCCAGCATAATTGTATCTCAGTCTCAGTACATATGTTTATGGCTTTGGTGAGCAAGCCTTTTCTGTTTAATTAGTTACAGAGGTTACGACTGTCGAAGCAATCTCTTTTACACGCAGACGGGTGAAATTGTATACCATGTGGCAGCAGTGGGAGTGGTGTACAACCGGCAGCAGAACACACAGCGCTTCTATCTAGGTCACGATGATGACATTCTTTGCCTTGCTATTCATCCCTTAAAGGACTATGTGGCAACAGGCCAGGTAGGATTCGTGTTTGTCTGCAATAACAATCTGAAGTTGTTACTACTGAATTTAGAAAGGCCTCAGAGGTCTTGGGGGAAGAGCGTCCAGTCTACATTTATTCAGGTGAAGGACTGCATTTCTGTTGCAGATGGAATCATGGTAAAAACTGACACAGAAGTGTTTTTTACAGTTATTTATATTATGGTAAGAGTCTATAGTCCATAATTTTTCTGATACTCAGTTAAAACTAGGAATAGATTAATGTTTTTGTTCAGCATTATGTTGCAGCTTCTTGATAACAGGTGGAGGAAATGTGCAGATAAAATACAGTTTTTAATATCTTGTTTGTGAAGTTAGCTATATTAGCATTGCATTCATTTACTATTTTGCAGTATGAAGTGAGCAGTTACTGTTACAGACTGGCATTCCATTTTAATGCATTATGTTTTTCGTTATCACCTATACACAAACTATGTAGTGTTTGTGCATGCAACAAAGGAATGTATGTTGCTTGAGTTCACTTTATAATACTAATAATAGTTAATTTTATCTTTTGCCAGGCAGTTATTTAAGGTATTAATTTCACTCATGTTTTCAGACAAACAAGCCTTCTGGTAAATATTTCTATGCTAGGATTTGAAGGGGTTTGAGCTGATGTTTCAGGGTTCTTTATTCATGCTTATCATTTTTATCATTGTTGCTCGTCATTGTATAATAAATCGGAAAATGTGAACTGAATTTTTAAATAGAAATAAACTTTTATTTATTATGCTCTTGATTTCTACAAAAATGTTGATATTACCATAACTCTGTAGGTCAGTTAAGAAATTAGCCCTAAATATAAGAACTGAGTTGATTTAATTTTGGAGTAGCAAAGGCTATGAATAAAAATATCCCTGGATTTAAAATGACTTACGCTATCAACAGGAAGATACACTCCATTATGCACTGTTTTATACATACACATTACATATTGTTGTATACTATATTACATGAAGAAACTAGGTAATGCAGTAATCAAATTCCTCATGCCACCCTGGTTCAGATCTCCCTGATAGTGGATGTTCTGAAAAGTTTTACAAATATTTCATGTTAAGTTTGTAACAAAACCAGAAATAGATGCTAGTTTTTCTGAGCCTTAAATGCAAGAGAATTTTGTTCTGGTTTTGCAACCTTTTTATTTGTGCGCTGAGGTGCAAAACCCTTGGAATAGCAAATAATCTTTTAAGTGCTGACTAATAGTGCTTTTGTATATAGTTGTAAAGAACAAGCTATATTCCATTTTTTTCCAGGTTTGTTACCTACATTAGTGCATTCTAGTGGAAATTACTCCACAGGTATCAGTGTATTAGAATTTGCTTTGTAATGACACCAGAAAGGAGCAGAAGTCACCTTGATTTCTGAAACGTAGAGAAGCTGACATATTAGCAATAAAAATAACCTTTTATTTTTAGACAAAGAATGATTGATAAAAAATTGATGGAATAAATATGCTACAGTGCAATCAATGAAGGGCTTTCCTCCCCCCGCCCCCGAGGACTTTAGTTAATTGTGATTAATGTGCCTAAGTCAGCTGGTAAGTGGTATTTGGGAAGCAGCAAAAGGAATAATGTTCTGCTAGCCAGACAGCAGTAGTACCAGGAAAATTCTATCACTGTAATTTTTTTTTTCAAATACTTTTTGAAGTATTCTTAATACTTTTTTAAACAACTGTGTAAAATAACTGAGAAATGAAAAGAAAAATGACTATTAATATGTATACTTTCAGGTTGGTCGAGATTCCTCAATACACATTTGGGATACAGAGACAATAAAGCCACTCTCAGTATTAAAGGGCTATCACCAGTATGGTGTTTGTGCTGTTGATTTTTCAGGTAATAAGTATTTATTTATTTATTTACACTTTTACTTTTCTGTGTGAAAATAGAAGGTAATCAGTTCTATTGAGAAACTGAGGCTTCCTTTACACTGAAAATTTTGTATTAAAAATATTCTCCAGTGTTCAATGTCAAATGAGAGACGCTGTCTTAAAATGAGCATTAGAATGACCTCCTTTGGAGTCTTGCACATTGGAAATGCAGGAGCAGCTGCTGTCCTGTTTAACAGCTGAGCTGAGCACTTCAGAATTTCTTTTGGTTGTACAAGGCAAGTGCACAGACCTGGAGTGCTGTGTCTGCTTTACAAGTGTGTAAGAAGATTTTTGAGCAAATTGATCAGATGTGCAATTTTTTCTTTTTTAAATGAAATCCCAAAATCCATGTAGGTAGCACACTGATCTATTCAAGGAAGGAAGTCCAGTCAGGGACTTGTTCTGGTCAGAAACACAGGCTCTCTCTCCACCTTAAACTAACATAAGACTATCAGTTAAATCCCTTGAGATTTTTACACTCCCTACATTGAATTCCTGTACCAATATTAAATTTCCTCTCCTCCACTAGTTTATAATCATCCTTTAATTGTTTGGATTTACTGGGTAAGATTTCTGAACTCACAGCGAAGATGTGTGATCACAAAGATGAATGCTTTGTGGTCTTTGATGCTTCTTACTTTCGTTACTCCTTTTACAAGATACGAATCTCATTTCTCAAATTCTGGCATGGATATATAGCGATTCCAAAAATGGATACATGTCAGAAAGTCATTGATCTTGAGTGAGTACAAACAGCTTGTTTATTGAAGGTTAATGTGGAATATGTGTCAAAACTTTTCCAAGACTTCATAGTATTACTCAGTTTAAGGGCGTTTCACAAATATCATGGTATGGCTTCAGAAATGAACAGAGACTTTCAGAGTGAACATAAAATTTTCACAAGAAAAACCTGTGGTGAATGTTTATGTGCCACTATGTCAGCAGCTAACTGAGCAAGGGATTTAGTACAAACAGAGAGCATCTGAGTTCATATTTGAGACAGAATAATTTAAAGTCCTACACTTCATCGAAATTTAAAAGCAAACAGATGAAAAAGCATGCCTCTAAAAACATCATATGCTTATTTACTTGTTTGTACATTCTTCTTATACTATTTGTGAAGTAATAATATTTTAATATGGTTTCTTATTATTGCAATATAGTTATCTATCTACTCTCTTAATAATAAATTTATTATTCTAGCGGATGGGAAACGATTGGCTTCTGTTGGAATAGATGACAATCACACTATTGTACTCTGGGATTGGAAGAAAGGAGAAAAGCTTTCAGCAGTAAGGTAGGAATTTACCTATACTTTAAAATCTGATAGATTTACTATCAAATGACAGTAAGGAAAATATATTCATTAAAGACTAAGAGTTCTCTAATAAATTAGTAGTTTCTATTTTGTCAGTGATGCAGGCAATAACATTTATGTCATGTTAAAAAATTTCTGTGGAAGAAGTAACTGAAGGTCTGATAGTCACCAAGAACTATTAGAGTGGCTGCTCATCTGGTGAAGAAAGATGGCTTAGAAGACACTGCTGTGTTCTGAAAAAAATTCTTTAAAACTCTATGCACTTCTGTTTGCCCTCTTAAAGATTTGGAAAGAAAAAATTTGGAAAGAAACTGTTTCATGTTTTCATCCACTAGTTCATCTAGTGGAGTGAAAGGGCAGAAAATAAAAGTGTTTTGCCACTTTGGAACAAGGAACAAAACTTTGTGGGTGGGGGCTCTTCTGCATTTTAAGTAAAGAAAAACAACCTGTAAGCATTGCTTTGCATAGATAGCAAGCATAGTCAAAAGCTGTTTTTCAAACTGTAGGACTGAAGCAAAGCATTGGTTTTATAGAAGCAGAGTAAGAAATCTAAAACACAAGAGGTTTTAATGTTTTTAGAACCAACTGTAATTTCCATCAAAAATACAATAGGAGCATAAATTTTGTTTGAACAAACACAGAAAAATCAGCTAAATGGTTAATAACAATGGCAGTTTGTTTTCAAAATGAGTGAATTTAAAATAAGATTTGTGACTTTACCCTTTAAGTGTCATGAGTTCTCAGAGATCTAAATGCCATATACCCAAACTAAATGCAAATATATTTTCTTTTGCAAAGAAAATGCCTCCTAGTGCCTCTTTAAAGTAACATAATTACCTGCCTTGGAAACTGAAGGCTAATTAAAATAGAAGAGGACTCAGTATATTGCTTCCTTAGCTTTCAACTTCCTCGTTAGAAACTATTAGTAATGATTTGAAAGTAAATGTTAGCAAGATAGAGCAAGAGTACATAAAAATAAAACAAAAAAAACCCCTCCCAAACCCTTTTAAAAATATAAAGTATAAAAATATAAAGTATAAAGAGTTATACTTTTATTTACACTATTTTGCTTTGCATTTCAGGGGAAGTAAAGATAAGATTTTTGTTGTTAAGATTAACCCTTACATGCCTGATAAATTGATTACAGTTGGAATTAAACACATGAAATTCTGGCGGAGAGCAGGTAAGAACTCTTTTCCGAATTAGAACATTTTCTGTTACTGACAGTACAGCTATTGCATCTCTTACTGTATGTTTCATGCATGAAAGGCAAATGTTTTCTCTGTATATCTCTTAGTTAGTGTTGCCCTAGTAGTAATAATGTTAATTGGCCTTATGGCAGTAGTGGAAATTCTTTTTATGATCAATCTGCCATGGAGCTGGAGCTACCTAAGTAGAAAAGACTCTGCATTTTCTGCTGTCTTTTTTTAATATTTAATAATAATAATATAGCATATCTGAAAATTTTACAGTGCTGCTCTAAAATAATTTTTGGAACAGGTTTTGGAAGAAGAACCTTTGCAGCACATATGCTGTAAAAAGGCACAAGTATAAATAATATTAAGGTTATAAAAATTCACATACAAAATTCAGACAAAGTACTTGAAGAGGACACATCTGCCAGTTGAGAGCTCTTTGTCTAGATACCTCTGATCTTGAGAATTAAAAACCAGAAATTAAAAATTTCTGCTTGAGAAATTTTGAACAGTGAAAGACCCATTCCCTGATACTTGTGTGAATGTCATTGTTTCACACTTCAAATCATATATAAAGGGCATATGTGCTACAGAAGGCTACCTTATCTGCTAAGAATATTCTAATTATTCATGCAGAATTTATGTACATTAACTCACATGATTCCTGATAAAGGTTAATTGTGTAAAGAAAACTCTGTGATGAAAAAAATTACAGTTTTTCTCAGTTCTAGCTCCAACAGAAATTATTCAAGATTGCCTGAGAGCAAGGTATTGAAGTCTATGTAAATTATTAATTTTCACAGTTGAGCTTTCTATCTATAGAAAGAACAAAGTGTCTAAGAATATTTACTAAAAGGGCTACTATAAATTCTTTAGAAAAAAATCTTAACTATGATAAAGTTTGGAGATGATGATTTTGAAGAAAAGCAGGAAATAGTTTAAAGTTCAGCCTTGTTCTCTGGCTGCTCAGTCAGAGGAATCAGATTCCTCGATGCTGCAGCCCATCTGTGTGAAACTTCAGTGGCACTCTGGCAAGGCTGTCCCACCTGGGAAACACACTCAGCTGTGTCAGTACTGTGAGGAGTGGAGTATCAGTGCACATGAACAAATGCCAGCTTTCTGTAACCTGTACAGCAGGTGCACTTGGTTGAGAAGTGACACAAGGCACGTGCCCTGGACTAGTTTGTCGTCACTGCCTAGTGAGGGCAGAGGGGTTTCAAGACCTGACATCTCAGTACAAGAACAATAAGAAGTGTCAGATCCCTATTTTATTCCACATGAAGTTTCCCTGTTTTGTTTTATATCACTGTGATAATATAAATCTGTCTTTCTAGCCAGAAGTTACTGTGTGCTATAGCTGCCAAATGATTTTAGATATAAAAGAATTATAAAATTTATATATGTGTAACATAACATATATGTACATTCAAATCCAGATTCAAGTAGCAAGTTAAAAGTAGGGTTAGGTCTTTTGGGTTTTGTTTTTTTGTTTGGTTGATTTTTTTTGGTTGGTTGGTTTTGGTTTTTTATTATAGTGAAAGTTGACAAATAATAAAATTTATTATGTGAGCTCTTTTCTCATTTTTTCGGGGAGCATGGGTGAACTAAAAGAAAAGGACTTGTTGCTCTGAGTATGGTTATATAGTTCTTGTACTTGTTCCAAGCAGATGTCTAATGACTTGTTTTTGGTCTGAACCAGGAGGAGGACTAATTGGGAGAAAGGGCTGCATAGGTGCACTGGGAAGAACTGACACAATGATGTGTGCAGTATATGGCTGGACAGAAGAGATGGCGTTCTCTGGAACCTCCACGGGGGATGTGTGTATTTGGAGAGATGTGTTTCTCATAAAAACTGTCAAAGCACATGATGGTCCTGTGTTCAGCATGCACGCATTGGAAAAAGTAAATAAACTGCTCATTGCTTTTTTTTATGTCTGGACAAAAAATTCTATGATAAAGCTAAACCTTTCCCAGACTCAGGAATCCATGTCCTTATTTTCATTACAGAAAAGCCTTGTGTGGTCTGGATTCAAAATAGTGTTTTATGCATTAGTACAAAATAGTGTTTATACAGTCTCTTATTCTTGTTATGTAGCATGCTGTTTGTCAGACCTTTGTGGTCAGTGACATCTTACTCATTAATGTTCATAATCTCTTACTAAATAAATAAGAGTAACTGATTTATGCATCAGTTAGTTCAATGGAATTATGTCAGTTTGTGAGAGAGGAAGAAGACCATACTTGTACTATTGTGTGCTGTAATTACTGTCTACCCATAGGCAAATTAAATCTGTAGATCATTAAGTACTTTCTCCAGATTCTTGGCTTCTTTTTAGCCCAGGAAAGCATTTAAGCATGTGCTTAAATATGGATGAGTGTTCCAGTTAGATTATTTGTGTCTTTAAAGTTATTTATGTGTTGGTGTTTTGTTAAGTTAGACCAAGTCACACCACCTCCCTATTTGCATTTCAGAAAAGTAGCGCTGGACACCACATGTGTTATTCATACTGCAAGAACTGAGTGCTCTGAAGGAAAGAATGAATGATTTCAGTATTAACCATACCTGTTGCTTCTTTAATACCTGTATATCATTTTTAAAGACAGAATGGCACAAATGTGCATATATTTGGAAAATATAAGCAATAATCAAATTTTTGCAGTACAAAGTTTGGTTTCAAGTAATGAGAAGAAATGCCAAAGGGATATGGAGGCTAAATATCAAGGAAAAACACTACAGTATGTTGGTTACCTTTTTTTCCTAGAATGGTAGAAGCATACAGGTTAGAACTTCTAAATCCAGCCTGTGTACATGCACTGTACAGAACTCTGCTGCCTTCATCAGGAGGAGAAATCACTCGTTTTGTTGCTCCTGTTCTTTTCATCTCTAACATCTGTAGCTCTGTGCATTACAGTGTTGTATATAGTCCATTTTCAGTATTGGCAGAAATCACTGAAAATTAAGGAAAGATAATAATCAATTCTAAGAAGTGATTTTTATTTTTTTTCCCTCAGGGATTTGTCACTGGAGGAAAGGATGGGGTAGTAGCTCTCTGGGACGATACCTTTGAACGTTGTCTCAAAACCTATGCCATCAAAAGGGCTGCTTTGGCTCCTGGATCCAAAGGTAACACAGACTTTGTCTATGCTTTGTTCTGCTTTTAAAGTGCTTTCTTTAGAAATATTTGTGAAATTGCTTTCCACAGTAAGAGGGAATCCACATTTGACATAATAAATACTAAAATATATATATATTTAAGCTTTATTGATTCTAAGTAAGTAATTTTTCTATTTGGACAGGAGTTATTTGTTGTAGGGTCCGTTTGCACATTTGGTGGGTGCAGGTCATAATACTTAGTTTACTATTAGCCTAAATTAATTGATCTAGCTATAAGTTTCTTATCATCCAGGTGTTTTCTTGCTTTGTTTTTATTAAAGTGGCAAGCAAAAAGCCTGTTTTATTTCTGATCATGAAGTCTCTTACCTGATCTTTTTTGTTTGGGAGAAAGGAAGGAAATCAGAATTGTGGTTAGTTTTGTAAGGTATTAGTAGTTAATTTTCTGTAAATGCATATGTCTTTTGAAATAATTAAAGAATATTTTCATTTCTATTCTTCCTATTTCTACCAGAGTGTCTCATTTTCATAGCTTCCCTACAAAAAGTTAGAATTGGGGTTACCATTATTGGTAGCAGTATAGTGTTATAATTGATACTTCACATGTACAGAGTCAGCCTGGTTAAACTTCTTGATGTATAGCTAAGTCCTCCCAAATGAATCCAGACATGTTTAATGCAGGAATGTTTTCACTATTATTACTGAGTAGATTTTTCTGTAGTAAGAGTGTACTGTACGTGTGAAAAATTCTCTTTAAGGCATGCTTGAGAATCTGCCTTCTAACATTTTAATGTTCTAGGTCTCCTCTTAGAAGATAATCCTTCTATACGTGCCATATCATTAGGACATGGTCATATTTTAGTGGGCACAAAGAATGGTGAAATATTGGAGGTGGATAAAAGTGGACCAATAACTCTGCTGGTTCAGGTATCTGTTAAATATCAGTAAAATATGTCATACCGCAAACATGATTTTATTTTTCAAGTAAAGACTTGAACAATAAGAAGGACTTTAACTACCAATGAATTCAGTGCATTACTATTAGTTTTAGTTATACTAGACCATTACGACTCCTTAATGAGCAAGACAGAACACAGAATTTCATTACTAGTTTGTTCAATGAGTTCATCCTTCCAAACAGACCAAGATCATAGATCTCTTTTGAAAAAATAAGAAATGTGGTGAAATAGTGGGTCCTCCTCCGAATTCCTTATCAACTTCTCTTGAGTACTAGTTCTCTTATTTTTAAAAGTCTCCTTGGTGTCTGTTTTGAGATTTTAATTGTAATCATGTAAAAAAAAGTTGCCATACCAAACAACATTTTTTAAAACTTGACCACTAAACAAATTTTTACTTTGCATCAACATAATATTTTCTTTCATAGTTAAGTAAAAATCTCTGGATTCTCTCTGAGTGACCAGTGCAATACAGAAAGAACTGTACTTGTTAAAAAGAAAATATTAGAACTTAAGGTAAAGAAAAACCCTAGTTCATAGAATAGTTTGGGTTGGAAGTGACCTTTAAAGGTCATCTTATCCAAATCCCCTGCAGTAAGCAAGGACGTCTTCAAATAGACCAGATTTTTCAGAGCCCCATCCAATCTGACCTTGGATGTTTCTGAGGATGGGGCATCTGTAACATCTCTGGGCAAGCTCTTCCAGTGTTTTACTTCCCTCATCATAAAAATTTTCAATTCTTCAGTGTAGCCTGAATCTACCCTCTTTGACCTTAAACCCATTACACCTTGTCCTGTTATTACAAGCCTTACTAAAAAGTGTCCCTCATATTTCTCTCTCTTAAGTACTGAGAGACTGCAACAAGACCTCCCTGAAGCCTTCCCTTCTCTAGATTGAGCACCCCCTCCTCCCTCAGCCTGACTTCATAGGAGAGCTGCTCCAGCCCTTTGACCTTTTCTGGGCCCTTTTTGGACCCATTCCAACAGATCCATGTTCTCCTGTGCTGAGGAGACCAGAGACAGACACAGTACTGGAGTCAGACCAGTGGAATAGAGTGGCAGAACCACCTCCCTTGACCTGCTGGTCACATTGCTTTTGATGCAGCCCATGATACAGTTTGCTTTCTGGGTTGAAAGTGCACATTGCAAGCTCATGTCCAGTTTGTTGTCCACCAAAACCTCCAATTTCTCTTCAGGGCTGCTCTAAGTCCATTCTCTGCCCAGCCAGTGTTTGTGCTTGGGATTGCCCTGACCCACGTGCAGACCTTGCACTTGGCCTTGTTGAGCTCCACTGCATGTGTCCCCGTGCCAGGCCTGTCCAGGTCCTTCTGGATGGGATCCGCTCCCTCCAGCATGCTGAGCACATCACTCAGCCCAGTGTCATCTGCAAACTTACTGAGGGTGCACTCAGTCCCACTGTCCACACATGTGTGTGAGGATTATTTTGCAGAAGTTTTCTGTGTTACAAATTACTATAATTTTGCACAAATAGCAGAGTGAATTTTTTTTCAGGCATTCTGTGTTTTTATTTAGATATTTATTATCCTCTAAATAATGCATATGCTCTATTGTGCTTTTTTTTAAACTTTCTCAAATGTCTTAAATTGTTTCATATTTGAATTTAAAATAAAAAAGAGATCTGATTCATTGTGTTTTTTCAGGGTCACATGGAGGGGGAAGTTTGGGGTCTAGCTACTCATCCTCATTTACCTATTTGTGCCACTGTAAGTGATGACAAAACCTTAAGAATATGGGATTTATCTCCTAGCCATTGTATGTTAGCTGTTCGCAAATTGAAAAAGGGTAAGATGCTTAGTATGAAAAAATATTTACTGATGCAATTGACATTATCAAGCATTACAAATCTTTTGAAAGCAGAATAAATTCCTTTGTTTGCTCAAATTATTTTATTAATGCTATGTTCATGAGTTATGTAGCCCTTAAGCTAATGAATCTGTACAAAAAATTCTGTGTAATACTGTTCTGAAGATTATTTTCAATTGTAACTTACTTAAGTCAGTGAATTAACAATGAAAGTTGAATCAATTACATAAATGCTACGTTGCTTATAATATTGCAAGGCTTTTTTGAGACTTTGAATCTAGAAATTTTTGGAAAAAGTCTTAGAAGAAATATTGAGATTTTCTTTTTTGTGAATGTTTGAAGGATCTTGAATTTAAAGAATAGAGAAGTCAATATTTTTATTTGTTTAGGATATAATTAAATTCTATTTTGACAGTTGGAAAAGCTGTTTTAAGTGACATCATATAAGGTGATTTGTTTAGGATTAGATGAGACTGGCCCTGACAAGATTCTAGTGCTATGTGTGCTTTGCTAGATAAAGGAATACCATAGGCTTTATCTCTTTGGCATTCAGCAATGCAGTTTGATTCAAACATAATGGGAAGCTTAATTGAAGATGATGTAGATTGACAAAGTAAATGCAAAAGAGTTAAAAGCTCACTCAGGCAAGAATTAACCAAGAAAGTGCCTAGTTGGTGAACTCATTTTAAGTTTTAAAGCTGATATTTCTTAATATTTTTAAGAGTGCTTTTGGCAAAAAAAGTCCCTGATGACTATTTGCTGATGAGACACATTTTGAGATGCTTTGGCAATCTTAAAAAGTTCCTGTGTACTGTACAGAAAAAGATGGATACTTCTGCAGACTGAGTAATGGAATTGAAATAATATTTGTTAATGATAAAAGGCAAGATCCAGTGACTGTAAGAAAAATGTCTGTGTAGGTCAGGAGTAACTTAAAGGGCAGAAGCTCAGGATGTTGTTGAATGCAGGGTGACAATTACATGTGATAGTGAGGTATTTTTCCCAAGATATATTGCAGTCTTCATGTAAATTACAAGACAAAAATAAAGATATTTTTGGCGTGCATTCCTCATCTGTGTTCAGCTGAATGCAGTTAAAATAAAGTTAGAATGGAGAAAAGAACTATGGGATAATGAATACAAAGCCTTGTGCTGTAGCCGTCTAAGTAAAGGATTGCTCTCTAAAAGTTAATCAGAGGAACAAATAGTAGGGGAAAATATTTATGTTAATAGAAAGTACTGGCATGAAAATAAATCTATATCGGTTGACCATATATAAATTTAAACTGGAAATTAAACTGTGTTTCAAACAACACTTGGCATGTTTCTTGGAAGGATTCTATAACTTAGTGTCTTATTGTTTGTGATAGCAAATAACTGAATTCTGAAAATCCAGAGGGTCTTTTTCAGCTGTGTTCTCCTTATCAGAGCAAATGGTAATAAACAGGCAGCACCAGATACAAGGAAGGAGATCAAGTTAAAAATATACAGACACTTGTGATTAATCTATATTACTAATGTAGAACAGATGTCAATTAATATGCAAATTCTGAGATTCTGGGCCTCTGTACCTGTTTGTATGCTGTCGCAGCTTGGAAATTATTTTGGCAGCATCTGGAAAACTTCCTTGGAAGTTTTATAGTATAAGAATAGCTTTCCTTTACTAATGGAAAAATAGATCTGAAAGAAGGATAATGCACTGTAAATGTATCTGAATGCAATTTCTTTGTTTCTCATAGGAGGCAGATGTTGCTGCTTTTCTCCTGATGGAAAAGCATTAGCTGTTGGTCTCAATGATGGAAGTTTTTTGATAGTCAATGCAGATACCCTGGAGGATTTGGTCTCTTTCCAGCACAGGAAAGATGTTATTTCAGAAATCAGATTTTCTCCTGGTAAGTGATTTTTTTAAAAAATCAGTGTTGTTCAAGTAAAGCTTAGCACATTTAAGGGATGAAAGTAGTAAAGATTTGTAGTACTTTTAGATGTAAAAAATAGGTCAGCAAAATTATTACTAACATTTTGAAAGACCATGGTGTGAAGTCCTGTGTTGCTTGTTTAAGGATGAGATTGTTGGAGTAGAGTTGCCTATAGTAGCCTCCTGAATACAACAGTCAGTTTTAAATCATGAATATCCAGCAGCTCCCTAGGATTCCACTTTATGAGCTGCATAAGTTTGGCACATTACTGAAGTTACTGTTAGCTAATAAGAATACTTAAAACTGATGTGTCAGAAACTACTGGCAACTTTTTTTCTTATTTTTTGCCCCCTAGCACCCCCAGTGAGGCTAGGCTTTTTTTCCAACATTTCCAATATTCTAGCCCATATTTTAGGAATTCAAAATGCATAGCCTACTTCAGTTAAAATACTCATTTGCTGGAGAAAATTGATGCAAATTACTGATACCAATTCTCATACATTACTTTCTGGTTCCCTAAGCCTTATCATTCCCTGAATGCCATAAATGCTTAAAATTTCAGCAAATGGTTTTTATTGTTTGAAAATTTAGTGGTATTGTAGCTGTATATTTCATGCTGATTATGTGATCTGAAAATCAGTTTGTTGGGAAATATGTATAGATTAGCAAGCTGATGTCAAAGAATTAAAAGTTGCTTATAGCTAAATTCCAGAATTTACTTGTGTTTAATATGGAGAGCACTAAAATTTTTTGAAAATGTTTTGTGTTTTTGTACTGATGTGTTTTAGGGGCTGGAAAGTACTTAGCTGTGGCATCCTGTGACAACTTTGTAGATATTTACAATGTAATGAGCAGTAAAAGAGTAGGAATCTGCAAGGGAGCCTCCAGCTATATCACGCACATGGACTGGGACATAAGAGGTAAGCAGCATTCATTGTAAAAATGTACTGGAAGGTTGATTACATTATAGATTAATAAAGTACATGTATAGTATGGATTTGTGGTATCACTGGAAGACTTGATTCTTCAGCTTGTGAATATGCTCTCACAGCATCTGAATAAATATTAAACCCATGATTTTTACTGCCACATACATATTAGAAGTTGTGCAATTTGAAGTAAAATGATTTGTCTCTATAGATTGCTTGTTTGGATTTTTAAAAATCTTTCCTGTTTATCGTTTGACTTCACATGGCCAGTTTAGTGATAGAACAAGAGGGAAGGACCTTAAGCTGGAGGAGGGTATGTTTATATTAAATATTAGGAAGAAATTCTTTGCTCTAAGTGTGGTGAGGCACTGGAAATGGCTACTCGGAGAGGTTTGTGGATGCCCCATCCCTGAAGGTGGTCAAGGCTAGGCTGGATGGGGCTCGGAGCAACCCAGTCCAGTTGCAGGGGGTTGGAACTAGATGGTCTCTAAAGTCTCTTCCAACTCCAAACATTCTTTGATTCTATGTTTTTACTGCTTTAATAATATACTGTATAATGTGGATGTATCTGTAGCTCAGGGATATGTATCCTGGTTGTCACACATAGCAGAAAGACTGGATTTCCTGTGTTCCAGGGTATTAATATGTGATTACTTAAAATACTAAATTTAGTCCTGTTTCATTAAAAAGCAAGGCTGTGCAATTGTGCAAGCTGTTTGTTCATGTTCTTATTCCTCTACATAATCACTTTTGAAACAGTCTGATTTATTTTGAAAATGTTGTAAGTTAGCTTCCTTTGAGGATTTTGAGAAGGAAGAAGACAGAAACATTGGTGAGAATTTCCCTCAGAAATGAAGTATAAAGGTGTAAAGAAGTCACCTGCTTGGGATCAGTCAGTGGCCAGGCAGCATATGTGCTTCTCCACCCCAAAAGCACATGCATCAATAGCCACTTATCATAAACAAGGTTTGAGTTACACCCAGTGCATTTTGTCTGCTATCTGATGGGACAGAAATAATAAGGAGAGAAAAGAGATGCATTAGTACAGTTTTCAAAGAAAGGAGAAAGGGTTGTGAATTTAAGGGGTCAAAGGACTTAGAGCACTTTAGAAGACCATACTTTCAGATCCATTACATATGTATGCAGTTTTTTCCAATAGAAACAAATAATTGATGCAATGCTGTTAGCAATAAAAAAATCAAACTAACCTTTCTTTTTTCCTTTTATAAAATGGAATCTTCTATGTTAATATAAAATATGCATGCCATATGTTTTATAGGAAAACTTTTGCAAGTCAACACTGGTGCTAAAGAACAGTTGTTTTTTGAAGCCCCTCGGGGAAAAAAACAGACTATTCCAAGTTTGGAGGTGAGGAACTGTACTGCCTTCTTAACTTGTTTGGAGATTAGAATTATGATATAGCCATCTATACTACACAAGAGGGAATGATGTATAAAGGTTTAATTATTAACTTTTTAAATAATAAAATATGTAGGGGGTTTCACATTTTTCTCTTCTATTAAGAAATGGACATTTGGATGATTTAGTCATGAAAATCTCACTAGACTTCTGTGTGTCTTTTCTGGTACCTAAACACCCTTGAAAACCTATTGCAGATTACGTAACCCTAACCTTACTGTGGAAAACCTCATGTTTGTCTTTATATAACAATGTAATACAGTTTACATAATACATATAGGGAAGAGTAGTATATTGTAGCTATAATGTTGTTTTGTTTTCTGAGATATAGAGCACTGTCATAGGGCAGAGAGCAAAAGTGGATAATTTCCAAATGATGTTTTCCATGGTATTGAAGGGTAGTGTTGGAAAATGTAGTTTGTTTTCTTTAGCCTGAAAGGGCAGCTAAGGTAAAAATTTTCAAAATACTTCTTTAGGTTTTGGAATTAAAAGTTCATAGAGGTAAAATTATAGATCTCAAATGAAATTTTGAGTGGTGAAATAAGTGATTAATATATTAAAATACTGGCTTTTAGATGTGACGTATCTTTCAGTGCAAGGACTTTCTCTTGAAATTGGATATGGAAGAAAAGTTCCTAAGAAGTATGCTCTGTCTCAAATGGGTTGTTTTTGTAGGTAGAAAAGATTGGCTGGGCATCATGGACGAGTGTTTTGGGCTCTTGCTGTGAAGGGATCTGGCCAATAATTGGTGAAGTCACAGATGTAACTGCTTCATGCCTCACTAGTGATAGTAAAGTATTAGCCACAGGAGATGATTTTGGATTTGTGAAACTGTTTCGATACCCTGCTAAAGTAAGTAATTTTTAGCTGTTTATGGAAAATATTTATTAATAAATCTGCCTTTTCAAAATTGTGAAAATTCATCACTCAGAAGTTTCTCATTTTGATCATATGTTTCTCATTTTGATCAAAGAAAGCATTCAGTATTGCACTGCAGTTTGCAGTGCATTAAACTTGCAGTAAGTAAGAATGGTCATTCCAGGTCAGACTGTAGAGCCATCTCATGCAGTGTACTGCTGCTGACTGTGGCAAATGGGTAGGAAAAAAATTTAAGAATGAGAATGCTTTGGAAGGCAACGAACATGTCTTCCTCACCTAGATTTTATTAATGATTTTAAGGACCTTTATTTTGTCCAATATTAGTAATTTGTTTCTAAGATGAAGACCTTTAAAATAATGCATCATAGAAAAGCCATTCCAGATGCACACTGTGTTTTTACTGCTCTTCAAGTACCTCTACTTTTCCTGTATATTTGGTGGTAAATGGGTCTTCAATTTTGAAATATTGCCATGATAAGGATGGTAACATTTCAAAAGTACTGATTCAAAATATTCTATGTGTGTACTCAGATTGTTGTCTCTCTTAGAAAAAGGAAGCCAGTGTTTATTGCTGGCTGTTGATAAACTAACTCTCTCATGCTTGATATGAAAATAAGTTAAACGTTTCATGAAGTCTCTATAGGAGGGGCACTTGGCAAATCACGTTACAATAATATGAAATGCAAAACAGCTGAAGCATGAACTGTAAAGAAGTTTAGATGATGCCTTTGTGCATTGGCAACTCATTTCAGTTTAGTCTAGCAGGCTGGGTAAATTTGATCTTTGCCTTCTTTGTCCCTTTCTTAGGGGAAGTTTGGAAAATTTAAGAGGTATGTTGCTCACAGTACCCATGTGACAAACGTCCGCTGGACCTACGATGACAGTTTGTTGGTCACTGTTGGAGGAGCAGACACCTCCTTAATGCTGTGGACTTACGAGATGGAAGGACATCGGGATAGCAGGCAGTGTGACAGTGAAGAGTCTGATCTGGATTCTGAGGAAGATGGAGGTCAGTAATAGTTTATAGAACTAGCTCGATTATGCTATTTCAAGAAGACTTTATTAATGTAAAACTACAAATTTAGAAATAACTTATGGATTGTGTCTATTTTACATAGCAAATACTCTTCAAAAATATTAAATAAAATTTGGTTTTGGGGAAAGGATTGATAAACTAGTGTGAAGAAGATAATGAAGGGTTTGAGTTACTGCTTTGAGTCAGAGTACATAAAGAGACTCTTGATATCTTCTAAATTAAAAATATTAAGTATCACTTATACATATCTACCGAAAATCTATATTTAAAATAGAATCATCACAGTTTAAATTTGGTCATTAATTCTAAAGAAATGATATTGAAATCTGTATAATGTGAGATCATCATTATCTTGATGTTAGAGCATCTGCTTCCATAGCATGGAAGAGACTGAAGAAGACTGATGTTTATATATTTATATATTTTACGGTTACAATATCAGTCATTATAATGTGTTAATTCTGTTTTGTAGCATTAACTTCTGCTGTTTTTTGCATACTTATGTTTTCTTTTTCATGTTATAATCCCAAGGGTTTATGAGCCTCCAGACTTGTTTTCTCTTCTTCCAAGTACAGTTTTTCTCCTTGTCAATTCCTCAGTGTTCAAGCATTTTTGAACTATCGCTGCTACTTGTTAAATAGTTCTGTGTAATGAATTAACTTCAGCTGTCACCAAAATGTGCTAAATAACCAAAGAAATATATTAAATATTAAACATTCATTGGAAAATATTTTTAATCACTTTCTTCTTAAAAGTACTGATCACAAACTTATTTAATTGTCTATAGGAGGACTTGTCAGCTTCAACTTTCTTAGTCAAAAATTGTAATCTTCAGAGTTTCTGTTAAGCCTCTGCTTGAGACCTGTTAGAACATCTTAGCCCTATAATCTTCCCTATAATCTTAAGCTGTGTTCAAAAATACTCTAAAAGAGAGCAAGGTCTGTTAAGATTCACAAGAAAAGACATTGACATCTTTATTCACAAAAGCTTCTCTTGGTCAGGTCTTATTAATTTCAGTTACAGTTAAGGACTATTCACCATCCCATTGTTGGCATTAATAGTCTCTATCTTTGAAAAAAAAATAAAATGGAGAATAAGTAACAACTCTGTCACCACTTAGCTTTTCCTACATGTTTATTTTACTATAGTAAACATCATCTTGATGTGCCTTACTGTCCCTAAGCATTATGTAGGAACCTTGTGCAGACCTGTAGTTTCCATGGTAATGGACGGGCCTTGGAACAATCAGGCACTGAATCTTACAGGTCTTAAGAGCAGGTGTCACATAGTGAGGTTCTTTGTTAGTGATTGTAGTTAAGGCCAACCAAGCAGAAATGGAGTAGCTTTAAAGTCCCTTGACTCTTTAATAACTTCTTTTCCACAAAGATATTGTTGGGAATTCCTTTTCTTTGGACATCTTTTATTAACAATGTTCATGATTCCCAGCTACTTTCTTTCTGTTGTGTATTTACATTACTAATAATCCATACTATAATTGTTTTTGTTATCTAGTACATTGTTGAAATCTAAACAAATTAAGATTAAATTGTCGTTCTTATTGTTATACCTTATTTTGGTTTGATACCCTTCCCTCTGGTTTTGTTAGGTTATGACAGCGATGTGACAAGGGAAAATGAAATTAATTACACCATCAAAGCCTTATCAACAAACATTAGACCAATGTTTGGAATTAAGCCTCATCTGCAACAAAAGGAGCCAACCTTAGATGAAAGGTAATTACTAAATTACAATTCTAGCCAGGAAATCAACCTGAAAAGATAATAATAGAACAAGATTATATTGAAATGTATAGTTCTTAACTTAAAAGGATATGTAAAGGATATCTAAGTACTTCTTTGAAGGAAAAAAAAAAAAAGGTTACCCAAAGGACTAGGTTGTATCTATTTTCAGAGAGCACAAAAGACTACAAACTACGTATGCATATTTTTACATTTGGGGATTTCCTTGAGATGATTGAGTTTTTTGCTGGTGTTTAATAACATTTGTTTTGAAACTTAAATACTGACTGGTAGTTAGTGATGGCATTATAGGCATGAGCCTGTACAATTGTTATAGTAAAGGATAGCTCTCCATTTCTTGATTCTGCCAACAAACTGCTCTGATGAATTCAGCTCTAATTGCTCCTTGCATGGCTTCAGTCTCCTCTTAACTTCTACCTTTCTTTGAAAAATTCTGTCCACAATGGTTCTGCAGTTTTTGTTAATGAATCTTGGAAAATGAAGTTGGTTGCTTTGCAGTGTTAGTTTTATATCTTGGTTCTCTATTGTATGCTTTAGAAAAGAAAATATGCTCTGGGGAGCAGACTACAATAAACCCAGAAGATAAAATAGATGCAAAACAACAAAAACAATTTGTAACCTCTGGAACATTCTCTCTTGTAAAATCTGCAACTGAGCATAGGACTCTGAAAGTTTTTTATTGTTCTCAAAGTAGATGTGGACAGGGATGTGAGGAATAAGGAAGGAGGGATTCCTAATATGGCAATTGGGGAACACGAACACTAAAGAGAGGGAAGTGAGGATAACAACAGGGTATTGAAGGGTGCAAGGATATGGTGAAATTGGAGAGTAGAAAGTTTTGCAGGAGTGCAAGGAGTTCTGGAGCAATGCTCACACCTCTTTCCACAGTGAAGCTGGACAGGTCTGTGATACCCTTGTTGAGAGATGCAGTGTGACTTGTGTGGGAGTTTCTTATCATCTGTTGTTTTTAAATTGCATTGCTGTAGGAGAGAGTGGAATGCCTGTGTATAAAAGTGTGGTTCCCTGTCTTGCATCTATGAGAAATGATCTTTCTCTTTATTAATTAGATATATTTGATGTGGAAATCAAGAAGAAATAATGTGCATAGCATGAAAGTGTTGATTGAAGTTGGTTTTTTTTTTTCATTTTAATGGTATAGTTAATCTCTTGTGTTTCTTTCAATAACTGTTTCTGGAAGCTGAGTGAATTGTGTTTTTCAGTTTCAGATAAATTACTAAGATAATTAATTCTGTAGTAAGGTAATTAAATTGTGATTCAGAATGCAAAAAAGATCATGAAAGAATTCCATTATCTGCATTGTTGAAAATTTGGGGCCCTAAAACTTCAAAGAATTTTTTGTGAGAAGAAGAAAACCAAGCTATTGTTATTGTATGTATTTTAACTTCTGATGTTAATATTGCGTAAGATTCGTAAATGTTTTAGAAATGTTTTAGTCTACTGTCGTAAATACTAATTTTTATTTTATTTTTATTACTCTTTTTTTTTTTGCTTCCTATGAAGGCAGGGGGTAGTAAGGTAAGTTCATGTACAAGAAGTCCAGGATTAAATGCATTTTAGCAACTTAAGCTGCTTGAGAAAGTAGTTACAATTTGCAACAGAAGTGAGGGATTTACCTCTTTACTATTAAATAGTAGCTTTTCAATGGGTAGAAAAGGGTTAAGGGACAAATAAGTGCAGTTCTCACTCTGAGACGACATGAGTGAATGCTAGAGTATTTGGGAGGAGGTGATCAAACCTCATACTCCTTTCCTCAATACTTTGGAGTGGCTAAGGAACAGCTTGGCTTCAGTGTCTGAGTCAGAGAGCTTGCCCAGGTGCTTGTGGGTGTCTGTAATACACAGCATCTCAGTGCTGTAGAGGTCCTGCATGGAACAGAGTGCAGTGAGAACATTGCACAGGTGCCTGGGGTGGCTCTAGCAGCAGCATCATGCTGGAGCTAATAAAGCTCGTGGGTGAAGGGAGCATTACTGCCTTGGCTGCAGCATTTTGCCAATGCACCTCTACTGCTTGAGCTGCTGGGTCCACATCGTGTCCATATGGGAGTCTCTGGTGCAGGTTATGAACTTGCTCTGCTTAGAATATGTGCATTTGCAAAAACGTGCTGTTAAATTTGCAGCACAGCAAATCCTTAGGCTGTTAGGCCACCCTTCAGACTTGTAGACTGAGTTGCTCTGTGACTGCAACTCAAGATTTTATTCAGATTCAGTTGGTCTAAGATTTGCTTGCAGTGTTAAACACCACCTCTGCTAATGATATAGTATTCTCTAGCAGTGAAATTACCATGCTATATAATTGAAATTGGAATGCTTATTTTAACTTCTATTGGAAACACAAAATGGCACTGCTGTGAGGCAGCACTTAGGTCTGTAATTTGAATTATTTATCATTTCTGAATTATAATGTTTATAGATAATATTTTTACATGAAAAGATGTGTACTGCGTGTCTAATTTTGTTGTGTAATAGCATTATGGATACTCAGCAGCACAAAATGCATTTAAAAACTGTTTCTATCCTTTACTAAGAGTTCTTTCCTAGTATGTTTTTGTGCTAGGTAAATTACTCAAAAAAAAAAAGTCCATCATGGTTGATTTTGAAAGCGCTTCTGACTCAGCTACTCCCTGAACTGCAAAGCACTGAAGGTTGGGAGCTGTCTCTGGAGAATAATGCTCCGTTCTTACTTTGTTCTTACACTCCCTGAAGTTGGCTGTCTGTGGCTGTGAAAGGGGCAGTGCTGTGATTAATGTACCTTACAGACAAATGGCTGTACCAAGAGATCAAAAAATTAAACAACCAGGAATTTCAGTTAAAATTTTTCACCAAAGGTTTTAAAGATTTGCAAACAGATAAACCATTACTTACTCCATGTGCTGAGATCTCTTGCATGAAAAGATCTCAGCAGCTTATCTTTTGAAAATTCTTTTGGTGTTCTGCATACACTCCCAGATATAATTCACAACTAGGTGTTGTGGCAAAACTGGCTCCAATTTTATTTAGTTAGTTAGTTATTCTTTTCTTGAGGATTTTTTGTGTGTGTATAGGGACAAATAGACAGATGCAAAAATAGTTAACCTATTTTAGATGCTTATGTATTCAAAATGGGAAGCAACCTAAAAAAGTATTTACAAACTAGTCCTTTACAGATTGAGATGTGAGGAATTTTTTTTTGTATTCAATACAGACAGTAAATAAATCTAAATTGTCCTTCTGAGGGAGAGAGAGAGGAAGGAAACTACTGAAGTGAAACATTTTCAATCCAAAGCTCACAACTATCACCTTGCAATTGCCACAGAAGGAGAAATTCTGAGATTTTATACAGACATCTTCCATATGTGTTTTTGGATAAGTGAACAGAATGCAATTACATTTTTTTGTTTGCCAGTCTAGTTTTTTGTGATATGAATGTAAATAATACAAATTCCAGAGCTCTTTTTGTAAAAAATCATCTTTATCTTGTCCTTTCATTTTGTCAGCTTGTGTGATTTGGGAGAAGGGAGAAGCCAAGAGTCAAAACGAAAAACTATAGCAAGGGACTTTGCACTGGCAGTTTCTTCTCTCTGTTTACCACATATGCAGAATAAATTAGTTTATAGGAAAGTTTAAATTTAACATTAACTTTAAAAAAAACCAGTTTTCTAAAACAGGGATTTTTGAAGCTAACATTTTTGGCCATTGGAATGTACATTAGTGCAGGGCATTAACCTTGGGGCTGAAACCCCTGAAATTTCAGACTTCATTCTTTAAAATCATAAATTTAGTTATTATTAGTTACTTATATTACAAGCTGTAGACTGGAACAACATGATGAAAAAGAATGGTCTCCCTTTACCAGTTTGAGGTAATTTTTTCCTCTCAGAGGTGAGCTAAAACCCATGTCCTTGAAGAAGTGAAAAAGCCAGTTACCAATGTATCAAGGTTTACCAAATAATCTCAATTTTGAATGCAAAGAAAAAACCTCTTCACTTTGCAACTAAAAGGAAATGATTTGAGAAATGATTGCATGGCCCAGTGATGAGAGTTGGAAGATTTGCATTTGGTTTATGATCTGCGTAGACTGGTTTAATCAATAGAGAAACCAAGTAGTCCTTACTTTACTGTGAAAAATACCTGAAGGTGTTTGAGTTTTGTACTCCTTGAAGAATTGCATACTATTGACTGAAAAACCTGTTCAAGCTCCATTTGAATTTTATTGTGGAAAAGGTTTAGCTGTTTCCTTTATGAATAAATAGTTCATCAGTGTTGCACTGCAAAATAAAGTTAAAACTAATTAGAAGACATTCGGTAAAACCCATTGTTTTCAGTATGGGAAAAAGTCAGTCTGTGAATTGGTTAGTTGTTAACATTGCGTTCTTAGTTTTCAGGATTTTTTTTTTCCTAAATTATTCCCTAAATTATTTTGCTTAATTTATAAGTGAAAAAAACTAACTAGTGTTCACCTTGCCACAGTGAAGTTGCTTAGTGGTTTTTAAAATAAGAGTTTATCAAACCAGTGGAAGTGTACCAGCTAATCAAACTAATGTAAAGAGCCCATGCATATACAAATATTAGGAAATAATCTGTACATGCCCATATGCTTTTAAATTATTAATAATCGTTTTTGGCTAGCTGAAGTATAGGAGTATTTCGTCATACATGACTGAGGAAACCTATCCAGTGCAAAATATCTTCAAACAACATAAACTCAATTAAGTACTCATGAAAAAATAGTACCTATCAGTAGTGCTCAGTACCCCACACATTATGATTAGCTGAGATAATATTATTTTAGTATAAATGAATGTATTTTTGTGACTGAACTTGAACATCTGTCTTTAATAGTGAGTTGACTGTTCCATTCATCAGCTTATTTCAGGAAGTTAAACCTGCACAACCTTTCTTTGAGTTATACAGGTGTTGTGTATGCTGACTCTAAACACTTGGTATAGTTCAGAGGTTTTTGGTTCTGGTTCTGCTTTTTTCTCTATTTACAGTAAAGTTGTTCCGAAGAATTATATTTCCATGCCAACACATGTTCATAATTCCCATTTAAGTGAGTGGGGGTTTTATAGATTTATATAGTCTATGAAGTGAATAATCCCCTTGTTAAAAGAAGTATACAAACCAGGAAGTCTGCAATAATTATCTATATGAATAATTCATTGGCACCAAACTTTTGGTCAAACTTGTATAAGTAATCCTTTTCTCTTTTCCATCTGCTGCTGAAAAGAGGTTCCAGGTAATGCTTTTATTTTCCTATCTAGTCCATCTTCTACTGCCACTTCCCATTTTCCTTAAAAAGCCATCTGTCATGTTGGGTGCCATTCCATGCACCTGTCACTCTTCAGAATATTGCTGTATGAAAAATCTGAAATTCATATATATTCATTGTAGTTCTGTTTCATACAATAAGCTAGATACAATTTTACCTACCAGTATGAACTCCAATTCCATGAACTATTATACTTTCCTTGGTTTCACAAGTAGTATTTTCCACTAGTATTTATTAAAATATAAAGGTTAGCACTCTTTTCAGCCTCCTAGTGGACAGCTGTTTTACATGTGATGATTTGACAGTCTCACCTGACATGTCAAGCTATATATGTTACTGAATTATTTAAGCATTAGATTCCCTGTATCTGCATTAGGGAGTATAAAATGGCACTTAGTGCACACAGTACACATGAAAATGATTATATATATATATATAAAAATATAATATTATATTATATATATAATATATATATAATATATATAAAATATATATATATATAATTTTATATATTATTATAAGTAATTTTTGTCAAGAAGCAGTATTTAGAAACTACCAGCCTTCATTGTCTTCTAATGGAAACCAGACCTCTGTAAAGTTTCACAAATGACTTTGAAGAACTTGCCAAGAGTAATGGAAAGAAGTCCTGCTTACTTTTAAAATTCATTCTATACTACATGCTTGCCAGCAGCTTTTGGGCAGGGCAGTGCCCAAAGACACTTCATGCTGAAAAGTAGTGCAAAATCAATTGCTATGTTCTCTGAAAGTCCCCCTAAGTATGAAGTGCATCTATGGTGCCCCACAAAGGAAGGGACTTTCTCTTTTGTACCAGCAACTGTGATTTGCTTTGTGAAATCATGCCCAAAATAATACTTGCATTTTCAAAACAGAAGTAAATATTGTAAATCATACTGTTATAATTTACTACAGAAGTAAAAAAATTGGTGATAATTTACATATGCTATAAACAGAAAATCATTCTTTGTTCTGTTAGTAACTTTAGATACTCAGTAACAACGAGGAAAATATGGAATGAAATACATCATACAAAAATGGGTAGTAATACTTCAGCTGTGTCTAAAATAGAACAAGGTTTTTTTTTTGTTTCAGAAACTACTTCAAAATGCTTTTACTTTTTTATGGTTTCATAACAAGAAATATTGAAATACATATACCAAATCTATTTTAATTTTGAAAATAAAGTACCAATATTGAGGTATTTATTTCCCTTATGATAGATGGCTGGAATTCTCCTTCCTGGTGCTAAAACTTACCCTATCCATATGTGAATGTTATTCATGCTCTCCTTCCCATCTTTTCCACATAGTTTTTGGGCATGCAGCGAGTTATGTTAGATGTATATGACCACTGCGTATTGTATATGCTATTAGTCACTTTGCTGCACATTACATAACAAACATATTTTCAACTTTCACACCTTTAAAAAGGACTTGGAAAATGTATTCTCATATTCCTGGTTTTAAATAATCAAGTTGTTATCTTGAAACATAATTGGGAAGAGAATACATACATGCTTGTAATTTGTGTTCCAGTTCCACTGTTCTGCATCAATAAAGAATTAGTCTTTCCTGGGCAGATATTTAGATAAATTGTATAGGTGACCTGTGAGGTAATGCAGCTGAGTAGAAGTTGTGAAGTTTTCCAAACCAATGCACATTCACTTTATCCTGTTGTGTGGTAATATATGAATGCAAATGTACTCTAATGATTACTTAAGGATCATATCAACCTGTATTTGTATTTGTAGAACCTTAATGTATAGGTGGTCTTCTCAAGCAGTTGTAAAGTGTGAGATGGTTTTATCTCTTCTCCCATTCTATCACAAGGGATTAACAGGCAGTGAATGTTATAAAAATGCCACATTCTATAACCAAGTCACAGAGAAATAGTCAGTTCTGGAAACAGAAACCTCTGTCAGAACCATGTCCTTCCAGTTTTTACTGCTTTCATCAAACCTCAAATATGTTCTTCTGCTATATTTAATCTTGCTGCTTTTTTCCCCCTCCAAATCATTTTTCCCTCTGTGTTTCAGGGACATAAGGGAATTAGGGCCAGGGTAGGAGAGGAGGAAAGAGATGAGGTTTTAGTGCTCTGTGTCAAATATGAAGCTGACAAGTGGAAGAAGGGCTTTTTATACTGTGTTTTGGTAATTTCTAGAGGAACAGTAATGAGACTGTTGCAAGGTTGTCCATGGCAAATCAGAAATTAAAAGTATAAAGTTTTTTGAAGCATTCTGGAGTGAGGTGTTTCTGTATTAAAATTAGGGAGGGAGAATGAAGAAATAAATTTAAGAAAATGGTATTTTATTTGATCAACTGAAAAAAATGCTTGTCAACTGACCTTCAAAATACACAGTGTACAAACAAATCATATTGTTCTGAGAAAAGACAGTCATTATTTTGAATCAAAGTCATCACTCAAGAGCAGAGATGAAATTAGAAGTACTTCATACTAAAAAGGAATATGAAAGAGGCCTGTTGCTTTATGTTTGGTGTTAATTTATTACACTGCCTACTGGATTAAATAATCTGGATGTCACTAAATCTATACATAGAATTTATTTTTAATCAAATTGCTCCTCTTAAACATCAAGTTTAAAGGATTGTTATCACAGCCACAAATTCTGTATCTATAGAATCAATAATCAATGTTCCTGCAAATTACTAAGAATAGTTGCATATATTTAATAAATAAAGCTTATTTGTTTTTGTGTTTCTTTGTATAGTTACAGTTGAATGTAATGTGAAAGATGTTACGGATATTTGTTAAACATATCTAACTGAGATTTCTTAATTAAATCTGGGCTGCCCAGAACAGTGGAGCATAAGCTATAACTGTTACTCCTGCATTTGCATGGTCTTGGTTTACTTCCACGTAAGCTTTGATCAATATCTCATTTCAATTCTGGAACAGTGAATGGGTAGGTGCATCTAGAGTTCTTTATGAACTATTACAAAAGTAGGAAAAGCTAGAGGTCTGCTGGAGGCATGTGGGAAGAGGCATTATTAGATTAATCAGGTAAACCTCTATTCAGTAAAATTGCTGCAGAGAAGATGAAAGTACCTTGAAAACATAGCTGGAAAAAGCTACAAATATTTTAAAAGTGGTCAGTCATTTTAAAACAAGCTTTTGCATTAGCCCCATGGATTGTTGAAGAACTAGAGAACCCAGCATATTAAACAAAGGATGTTTAGCTTTTGTCTTTCTGTTTTGACAGAGTTATTTTTTTAAAAGATGAATATGAATGTAAGTTGAGTATGACAGGGCTATAAGATTTCCCTGTGCATTAGGAGGTTGGAAGGTACTGTTAGTATGGAATGGGTGACGGACAGCCTTCTCTTATTCACAGTTCTTTATTTCAGACCACCAGTTAGTAGGGCATTGCCACAGCCGGAGAAACTTCAGACAAATAATGTGGGCAAAAAAAAGAGACCTATAGAGGTAAGAAAAATGTTGCTCTTCTCGTCCTCTTTTAGGATTCTGTTTTGCCAGAAACTGACACACCTGTGAACACATTGAATGATTGTTTTATTCTAAATATATCAAAGGTGGAAATAGTGAATAGTGGGTAAATAGTAGAAACAGTGGGAGAGATTTTTTTGTTGTAAATAAAAAAAGACTATATTTCTTTCTTGCAAATGAAATGGAGTATAATTCAATTCTTAGTAATCATGAAAGCTTAGAACTGGCTGTAGAAAACAGGATGTCTTGTTTAGATAACTGGATTGTTAAAGGGTGTGTTGTTGCTAATAAGACTAAGCATTTTTTAATTCCAATCTTCTTAGAATTTATTTTAAAACTTAATTTTAAATTCATCACTGATAAGAGTTTTAAAAATAATTTTAAAAATTCTATTAATGATGAAATTAGCTTTGGTACCTACCTGTTTTTTCATTACATGGCAATTGCAATTAAAAATATGAATTTTTGATTAATCTGAAGTAAAAATTTCATCTAGCCTTGGAAAATGTAGTTCTTTACCAACCCAAATATTGTTGATTCTGCAAAATATTTGGTGTAGCATAATAAACAGCTTTTTTACATCTAGAAGTTTTAGGCTGTGATTTAGGTTTCTAGTTATTGGCTGGAATCAAATTGTGGACCAGTGTTTGTCAATCTTTGCTTCTTAGTGTCTTCTGCATTAAAAGACTTTATTCTTCACTGGGCTTTATTTATTTATGCGCACGTGTATGGGTATCTCTTTCAGTGTATATATATGTCTGTGTATTATATGCACAATCTGCAGCATCCCCCTGAGAGGTGTGAAGGGGTGAGCAAGGATGTGTGTGTGACAGGAATGAGCAGCTGTGTAAACTGACAGGGGAAGCATGAGCTCAATTGCTGTTGGTTTGAGATGTCATTAAACTCCTTTAGGACATAAGGACATCATTAAAAAAATTAAATCCTACAGAAGAATGGGAGGTTCATAACTGCGTTAAGGTTTTGTGTGTCTATTGATGTGACTGTCTTTTTTAGGACCTAATTTTGGAGCTGGTATTTGGGTATCGAGGCAAGGACTGCAGAAACAATGTGCACTATTTGAATGATGGTGCTGATGTAATTTATCACACTGCTTCTATTGGGATCTTGTATAATGTGGCAACAGGTAGGAGAAAACCCACGGGAGGGAAAATGTTGCTTCACACACATGGAGTTACAGTTTATAAAGTAATTAATATGCTTTAAGCATAAGTATGTGGAAAAATATTATTTGTTGCTAAAAATTCAGTCTGTAGAAAATATTCGTAATATCTGCATAAACAAACAAGTATACTGAAATGTTCCTGGTGACTGAGCTTTAAAGGAAGTAAAGATTTGGAGGTTTTTGGTGTTGACTTTCTGAAATTTGCATGCTGAAATGATCACAGAAGCTAAAAGAGCTGAACAAAGAGGTAATTGTAATTTAAATTTTTTTCTAAGAATAAATTAACATTTTTATTTGGTTTACTTTCCAGTCATCTATTTCGCATACATTCCTTCTCAGTAACCCAGTGAGTTTAGATAACTTAGACTTTTAATAAAAGTACACAATGCCATTTTTTTTCTATCATAGCTAAGCAACTTACTGTGGAAAATTTGAGGGAATAGTTTGGAGTTACAGAGTGCTGTGTGTTGAGATCAAGATAAAAAATAAGGAGTTTCTGTTTTCTGGTTTTACGTTTCAAAATGCAACATGACAAGAATTCTGTTTTCTAACAAATATAAAATTTTCAAACATTAGCCATGTCTATGTGTGTAAAAATATTTTAATTAAAGTTGAACTAGGATTTTTTTTTCTTATTTTTAGGCTCTCAGTCATTTTACCAGGAACACAATGATGATATTTTGTGCCTCACTGTGAATCAGCACCCCAAGTTTACCAACATAGTGGCAACTGGCCAAGTAGGTATGTTTGTATTTTTGTAAAAAGAATTAACATAACAGCATGCAATCAGGGCCTTGTAAATTCATGATAAATCACAAAAATATTTGATTATGCTATCTCCGTTTGTATGAGTGTTACTCAGTTACCTGTCCTCTTTATATGTTCCTTTGAGTGTAATTGAATAAAGCTGACAAAAATATTGAGGCATGAAAGATGAAACTTATCTTCTGTTTGAATTATTATCAAAAAATGTTTTTTCAGAAATCATAAGCCCCATTAAATTAGTCTGGTTGTATTTAACTCTCAGCTTGTGTTACTCCTTCCAAAGGGTTATAACCCTTCCAAAGAGTAGAGCCAAGCTTCATTTCTTAAAATACATGTCAAACTTATGTAGGTTTTACCTCATCAAGTAGATTTATAATACCTACTTGGTGGTTGGATATGATATAGCTGTGATATTCCAGGGAAACCAAAACCCTAATGGTGTTCCCTACAGATAAACTGAAATTTAGAGGGAAAACGTATGTATTTCATAGTGACTTTAAGATCTACGAACAAACAGAGTTAAAAAAAAAAAAAATGGGGAAAGAAAGCCCATTTTGCATTAGCATAGCTGGTAGAAATGGCTGTTTCTAGATTTTGTAGAATAGTGATTTTTGTAGCCCTACAATCTGGTTGTGGTTTTAATATCTTCCATTGGTTCTCAGCAGATTCAAACCCACATTCTTTTCTTCACTGCATAGAATACAAGAAAACCACCCTTATATTATTTCAGCCAAAACAGCTTTTTTTCCCCTTTAGGTTTGTTTTAGAGGTTTCATGTAAATCAAATCAGTTCTGCAGAGTTTATTACCTGCTTTCCTGTGTCTTTTGGATTTTTAAGTGCATTTCTCATTAAAATTGACTCACTGATAATACTAACTGCTTAGCTAAAATAGATTCCTTTCCTGGTGAGTTTCTTGCCTCACATAATTTTAAACAATTTTTTAATGGAAATTATTTAAATGGAAAAAAATGTCAGCAGATTTTTGTCTATGGTTTGATTGCAAAGAACGTTTGCAGGAATTACAAACCTTGTATTGTCTTTGAGAATTTGATTTTTCATCATATTTCTTAAATCTGGCCCTGTTTGCCTGTCTCTAGGGGAGGAATGTGAAGATTTTTCTTTCACCTTGCTCATCTTACCCAAGACAAAACACAGGACTTAATCCTTTTTTGATTTTCATAATGGTTTCTACATCAACTAGCAGTAGAATAATTTTAACTGTTCTGTAATGTGAATTAAGGCATACAAATCAGGGACAAATGACTCTTAAAAAATATATGTACTTTTAAGAGAATTAAAAATAAGCTGGAAGTGAAATATCTTAAAACAGCACTTATTTTTTGATTTCAAAGTGATGTTAAGGAGGGTATATACAAAGAACATACTTAATTGCTGCTACTTTTCCTACTGATATGGTTGGCACAAATAGTGTCACCATCATGATTTAAATCTTCAAAAGATTTATTGAATCTTCAGCTACTCAAATGCTACTTTTTAGCATTTTTTCCCACTTAATTTGTTAAAATATCAGTGACATGAGAAAATACGTTTTTCATTTACTTTGGCTGAGAGAGACCTAGCATACACCAAAACTAGATTTTTGTGCTATAGCTCAAAATGGAAATCAAAATATATTCATTCATTCAACATATTAATTCTATGATTTATTTCTGATGTGACCTCCTTTTATCAGTAATTACTCAACTTTAACAGCAGTATTGGTGCTGCTGCAATGCAAAAAGATGGCATCAAGGTGTGTGTTAAGAAATTACACTGAATGTGGCATATATTTTCTTTAGCACTTATCTTATTTCTGATCTAATTATTTTTCTGCTGCTTTTCCATTACAGGAGACTCAGCAGATATGTCAGGTAAGGGAAACAAAATGTTAACATCTTCAGGTGTAGTTAGTCTATCTAGTAGCCATCTGCAGCTTTATAGAGCCATAAGTGATGTGAATTCATTTTTAGTTTATTAAACCCTGTGTATCAGTCATATTTCTGTCAGCACTGAATATAAGTCAAAACAGCTCAGCATACTGTACATGTAGAAAAATTTTAAATATTAGAACACACCTAAAAACTACTCCTGTTGAAGCATATTCCCCTCTTGCTACTTAGTGATTAGTGAGTTCTAATCCATACTGCTACTGTAGCATTCCTGTGTATGCTTGCCAGTTTTGTAGACATGCTGGGGCTGACCACATTCGGCTTAGACCTTCAATTGAGTGTAATTTTAAATATGCATTTCTAAAGTAAATTCTATTGAGGAGGCCTAGGTGACTGAGTGAAATAACTAATCACCTTTCCCATTTATGTACAATTGTCATGTATTTGTTACCACTGATCCAAAATGCTTTTTATGATGTCAGTTTAATTTTTCCTCTATCATTTTGGGTCTTTGACATTTTGACAGTCTTGACTGAGATACTTTTATTAATATGTTTTTCTTAAACTGTAATTGTAAAAACTCATCACCATCATGTGCGAATGAGTTCATTGTTGAGCAGCCATAATTGTCTGTCTTGTGAAGAATCTTCAGAGATTCATAAATGTGTGGTCATGTGTACTAGAAAGTGTAATAATCTTCCTGTGGATCTAAAGCTTGTTCTCTAAGAACAAATGTACATTGACATCTTTAATGTGTGTTGACTTCTCTTAAATATGGCAAATGGTGCTTGCTCTAAGGATGGGAGGAAGAATGTAGGTACCTTTTCCCACACTTTTAACCTGTATTTAAAAAAACAATGATGATATGGATATTTATATGAAAGAACATCTTTAGTCCTGCATATGGTGCCTGGACACCTTCCCTGTGTCATGTGCCTTCTTTCTATTGCAATGTCAGTTTGAGCTTGTGTATATTACTAAATTCTGTTGTCACTGTGCCTGAAGTGAGCACTCTCTACTTTTTTTTCTTCGTTCTGGAACCATAAGTCTGGAATCTAAGCTGCTGCCTGCTTTCATTTGAAACTTGAAAAGTTTTACTTAGAATTTATTGATGGCTATTTGGCATCCTTCTTACCAACAGCTTTTGCTTTTTTAGTTCCAGTTTTCAGTTGTCTACAGTGATACGGGGTTCTTGAAACCGTAATGTTTGTATTGGGCTGCAATGGCAAGTAAAGTTTCCTAGTGACTGGGTGTAGATTTGGTCCACCTTACTAAAGATTTTTTCTGTTCTGCCAGCCCAGGGTAGCTTTATCTAACTGCTCCCAGAAGGAGATGACACCTTAGAACATCTCTCTTGTGAAAGTGTTGAGTACACATGCAGGATTAAGTGTCAGGACAGAGACTTTCAGAAGGATTCCATCACATAGAAGGACCTAAGAGTCCTTGCTTTCTGTCTTGAAGATCTTGCTCTGAAAGATTTTGTCAGTTCTTATTCAGGAAAACTAGGTGAGAGTTTCTGTCTGCCACCCAAAAGAAAACTTTTGGCCAAGGTTATAGGGCAGGTGCACAATTCAAGGGTAGTACAGAGTTTCACCAAGGAGAGTGTTGAAGAGGGAAAAACAGTTCAGAGTCATAATAAAGCTTTTCTTTCCCTCAGCTTCCCATAAGAACAGCAAAGAGTTTGCAACATTTTTGGGAAATGCTAGTTGCTGTCAAATCCTGTCCCTTCTGTTTTAATGACATGTCCATACTACACTGTAGTACCTCTCAGAAGGTAATGATAACACCATGTTGCTGCCATGAGAGGAAATTCCTATGGGGAATAAAAGAAACGAGGAAGTAGTTTCTAAAGACTGTTTTGGAACAGCTGTGGAATTGTGCTCAAAAAATGAGTTTCATGTGCTGAAATTTTGCCCAAGTCCCTGTGCCTACTGTATCCCATCACGTGCATGCCTTTGAGGGCCTAGATTTAGCTGATTAGAAACACAAAGCATGAATCCAAAAGAGAATTTAGTTATAAACTAAATCTGTGAATCTGGGTCTATGACAAGTACCAGTAACCTTCAGACTCTGAAGTCAAATTTCTTAGAGATCAGAAGTGAAGAAATTTGAGAATCTTACTGTCCTGGAAATGCCTTAGATGCTGCTCAGAGACTGTAAACTATATGTGGATTGCAATATCTTTTGAGAAGGCATTGCATTTGGGAAAAAACTAGCTGTCATCATGGCAGAGATAATCACATAAATTAGTATAATGGAAAGACAGTTTTTACTGCTGAGAACTTGCAGTCTAAATGATGCAGGCTAAATACTGTAACTCTTCTACATCGATAAGCAAGCTGACAATCCGGCTGATGTTCTCCTAAAAGGGAAAGCATTTCAGACAGATGACTATTTTGTAGAAAGAAGATTTTGGCACTACACTGTAAATTGATTTCTCTGTAATTATCAGTTGTCCAAATGCCCCATGTAGAAGTTACATTCTCGATGAGCAGCTTAATGAAGGTTTTTGAGTTAGTATGCTGCTCTACATTTTACTAATAGAAAAACAGGAGAAGACAGCTTGCTTTTAGAACTTCTGTTGTGCTTCACAAGTCCCATAACAAATTAAGTGACAAATTAACATCTCTGGTAATGTAATGAGGCAAACTTGTTCATTCTACCTAATGATCCTGTTTGACATAAATTGGTTATCAAAGGGAGGCCAAAATCTGCTTTCTTTACTTTCCATTTTTCCCCCCATCAGATCACAGCAATTTTTGGGAAGTGCTTATTAAAAAGTATTAACTGCTTCAATAAGGAAATTATCACACATTTTCAAAATGAATACTAATGGCATGTTTTTATATTTGTGTAGCCACAGCTCCTTCTATTCATGTGTGGGATGCAATGAACAAGCAGACACTGTCAGTACTGCGGTGCTACCATTCCAAGGGCGTTTGCTCAGTCAGTTTCAGTGCCACTGGCAAACTGCTGCTGTCCGTAGGGCTGGATCCCGAACATACCATTACCATTTGGAAGTGGCAGGAAGGTAGGAAAGAGACTGGTTTTGTGGAAAGTGTTTACATGATTAGAGATATGTTGCCTTGAGTCAAGAGCAATCGTAACATTAAAGCATCAGCAGATCAAAAATTATTACAATAGATGCTGTGCACTGTGCTTGGTACAACAAGATCTAATAGATGGGTTTACCCATTCTAGTGACTGCTAAATATTTCTCCACTGAAACTATTGTGTAAAGATCAGGATAGTTCACTGATTTCCAGTAAGAATAATGTAAGGTTTTCTTTTTTTTAAATTGTCATCATCATCAATCATCATCATTGTCATCATCATTATTATTATTACTTTATTCTTCTCTAAAGTCTTATTACTGACTAGGTTGTCATACTCCTAAAATTATTCCCTAAAGTTGCAAATTGCAAAAATGGGGTGCCAGGACAACTCCTTTATGCATATAATCGGTGCCTTGAGCTATGCTGCATGTTTTCACATCAGCTTTGATCTGTATTCCTGATTTAGGTTATAGAGATTTGAACTCCTTTCCTTATCTCCTTTCTGCCTGGCAAAGCCATGCCCAGATTATGGATCTGATTTCCCTAGTCTTAGAGGTTTAATTCCTCTCTCTTTGGGGATTGCTGTTGATCAACTAGTAACTCTCAGAATTTTAAAGATCAGCTATTAAATTAATAAAAGGTGATCTTTCACAGCTTCTTTGATAGATCCTGTGGGGGTGGATGAAATGCCAGGTGTGTATTTATACAGTCTTAGCTAAGATGAAGGATGTGTGGTCAGAACATGCCTGTGTTTATCTTAAGTGTTGATACGCATTCAGAATGGCAGCTAAGGATCCCAGCTGAGGAATCTTTATATGGATCAAAATTATTTTAACATTTTTTAACCAGAAATGTGTATTTTTCTCAGCAAATTTAAAATGTCCATTTTCTTTCTGCCAGGTGCCAAAATTGCCAGCCGAGCTGGTCACAACCAGCGTATATTTGTAGCAGAATTCAGGCCAGATTCAGATACACAGTTTGTTTCTGTGGGAGTAAAACATGTAAGGTTCTGGACACTGGCTGGAAGAGCTCTCCTCAGTAAAAAAGGGCTGCTGAGCTCCATAGAAGATGCTCGCATGCAGACAATGCTTTCTGTAGCTTTTGGAGCGGTATGTACTTCAACAAACCACCTGAAAATGCATTAAAAAAACCTTTTTTTATCCTTCTGCCTTTACTCAGCTCAGTGAGACTTTTATAATCTGCTAATGAGTATGTCAGTTGTTTTGTTAAACTCAGTTTAGCATTCCTAATACTTACCTGCTAGTTAGAACTAGTACCAACTTTCTTTAGAACAGAAAGGACAAGACTATGGATTTGTATGTTTTCTGGGGAAACAAATATACATGCTTCAAACTGATAATGCACTGCTTGTTATTTAAGTCAGGTAAAACAAAGACTGCAGGAACCAAACAGTAAAAATGAGGCTGATTTTACGCCCAGCTGGAGGTGATTGTTTTGTAATCTATATGTGCTATTGCTCATGGGTGATCAGAGAGCAGCGTTGTCCTGGGGCATTCGTTCATGCTGGACACTGTTAGGCAATTGCTTTAAGGGTTTCTTTTGCTTAGGGGGTTTTTGGACATGTGCAGGGCATCTTGCTAAGTTCCACAGCACTGCTGGGTCTCTAGTTGCTCTGCATGAGCAGTACTCATATCTTCAGTGGGGTAGAAAGCCACAGATACCTTTTTTGAAGTGGTCCTTTGCTTTGATTACCTGCATTTCTGTCCTGTTTGACCATCTGCCGGTAGGGTCCAAACTGAATTTACACCATTTTGATTTTTGAAACTCTAAATGGGCTGTGGTTTCCTTTTTTGCTACACTATCTCTTTTACACAGTGGTGTCTGCCTGAATGACAGGTCTTAGATGAAGGTCTTACAAAAAAACAAAAGATTTTCCAAATGTTACCATTTTACTGTTATTGGTGCTCAGCCCAGGCATTAGTCAGGGGTTTGGGAAACCTCTGTAAACTTTCTTTTGAAGAGACAGGTTCTTAGTGTGAGAATCAGGCTCTGTGCTGCATGGCCTGAAGTCTGATATGAGGGTTGAAGATGCAGAGCTTTCAGAGATTTTGTGAAAAGCTATGCAAACTGAATAAAGCCAAACCTGGTGTGTTCTCCATACTTCTGTAGGGAGCAGTTCTGCGAGCACTTTTCTTGGTTTTGTCTCCGAAGGACCTGGTTCAACTCTCCCTAAACAGAAGTTGAAAACAGCCCAACAGTTATGCTGTGAAAATGATCCGAGGATCTGCTCTCAACTTCATTTCCAGTGCTCTTTTACTTTATTAGACCCACACACATGCACCCTTAAAAAGAAAAGGATGTAGAGCATCAGCCCACTTCAGTCAAAGAAATTGTTTGTGCCACATGTGTACATGTGTACTGATACTCTTGAAACAAGATAATACTACACATGATACTGAATTTGAGGATTCATCTGAGTTAATAAACAAGTTTTGCTCAATAACCAGTTCCTGCTGGAATCCTAATAAATAGCCCTTTAATTTCAGAGGTAATTAAATTTATTTTTATTACCTTTCAAGAGCAGGAAGCAGAAGTAAAGAAGAGACAGCTTTTAAGTAAAGTCAGACTCTTTTCTTCCTGAACTAAAGGTTACTGTAATCATGTGAATCTCTTCACCTAACCACAAAAATTACTGCATGCATAATATATATAGCAAGGGGGTGCAAACTGCCTGCTTGTGTAGAATGTCAGTACTTACTTATTGTGGTATTCTACTTTTTGCCACACGTTGCACACGTGATAAGCTGAAAGCATAGATAACCATATAAGTGAAGCTTAGGTAATTGTATTTTTTTTTTTGCAAAAGGAAATGCAGTGATTTTCATCAGGCTACAAGAAAACATCTTTCAGACTTCAAGAAGGAATATAGTAGCTCATTGTTTTTGTCCCTAGAGGACCTTACTGCCTCTTCCGCAGTTTCTTCTCCAGTAACAAATAAAAGCAATTTAGCCTCTAAATACAAATGGTGTTTATTTCTGAATGTTTTTCTTCCTACCTTACTCAGAATCAGATGATGAGTATATTTTTCCTCTTTTCAGAATAACTTGACATTTACAGGTACTATCAGTGGAGATGTTTGTGTTTGGAAAGATCATGTGTTGATACGAATTGTGGCCAAAGCTCACAATGGACCTGTTTTCACAATGTACACCACACTAAGGGATGGTTTGATTGTTACAGGAGGCAAAGAAAGGCCGTGAGTCTTCTTTTTTCTTTTTTATCTGCATGCACTTGTATTCTTTAAAAATGGCTTGGATTTATCCCATCAACAGTAGTTAAACATTAAAGGTAGAAGAGTAGTCCCTTCCAGATCCCTGACAGGTGTTAAGAAAAAGAGCAGCCACCACCTCCAAAGTGCAGGTAACCCCATACGAGCTTCAATGAGCTATTTTTTCCCATTGACTGTAAGAGAAAGCATTTAGTCTGGAATTTAGAATCATAGAATGGTTAGGGTTGGAAGGGCCTTACAGATTTTCTAGCTCCAACACCCATTTAGCTTTAAGCATTAAAAAGTTACCTTGTCCTTGTGGGTTACTTCTTTCACTGAAGATGTACTGAGGTTGTTAACCCAAGTAATTTGCACAGTTGTGATTGAATACATGAATGATAAATTTTGTAGCAGTATGATGCACAGCTTCTTTCAAAGGAAAGATCTGTGTAGCTATGATGGCAGAGGCAAGCTGCCTTCTCTGAAATCTAAGGTACAGCAAGGTTCTTTGTTTCTGGGGTTGCAAGCAAAATATCTCCTCCAGGATTTTAATTTTTTTGGTGCCTTCCGAGTGATAAGTAAATGCTTCAGCTGTAACACAGTCCATCTGATGACGTGATAGTGCCCCATTTTGCAGGCCACAGGCCACCTATCTTTTCAAACCAAACTGAAAACTTACTCAGTGTTTAAAATATTTCTTTCTACTATTTATAAATGTTATTTTATTTGGAGTGTTCTCTTTACCACTTAGTTTCAGAGGCTCTTAGTAATTAGTATTTGACCTGAAACAAATAGTAATGAATAACAATAAGAACCCAGAATTAATCTCCTCTGGAAAAATGAAATATTGAAAGTATGCAAAACAAATTTTCATTTAGGAAGACTGCATGCTTTTTTCTGCCTTAGTTGCAGTTACAGCCAGTTTTGGTAAAATCTTGCTGAGTGTATTTTTCAGTCATATGTCAAAACTGTGCTAGTGGGAAACAAAGAATATACTATTGCAAGGAGTATCAATGTATAATTCATAATAGTTCTTTTATTAATACTACTACTACTACTGCTACAAATCCGTAATTGTGATTAAACATTCTGAAGTTCTTTGTAAGATTATTCAGTAATCACAGCTGTAATGCAAGCAGCTCAATACTGTGGAACGTTGTATTTTTGTTTCTGTTAGGGGAGTTTGAAGACAGATAAGACAGGTCCCAGCTCAACTAGAAATGCCAGATTTATCACTGTTTCTATAGACATTATCTCCTTTTTAGAAACCTTTTTATTTCAATGTGTTCTGCACTGAAATACCAGAGTTTTTTGCAAGTGGAAGGGAAACACTTAAAGTTTTTATTATTAATACTTATTAGTTGTGAGGTTTTTCTGCTGTATCTGTGTAATTTATTTTACAGCAGTGAAAATAATGATATTTTCACAAAAGTGAAAATCTTCTGTCATTTATTTCACAGAAATAAAATACATACCATTTCTGTTTCTCTCAGATATAATTTGAAAATCTCTGCCTGTCTGATTATTATGATTGTGGCTTGCATGCTTTGACTAGACAAATTCCCTCAGAGCTACTCATTCAGACTAAGCTCAGCAGCACCCATCTTTCAACTTGTTCTGTACAGTGGAACAGTGAGGACTTGGAATCAGTGTGTCCTGCTGGGCTGTGAGGCTCAGGATATTAACATCACCTGTTCAGTCAAATTGAATCTTTAACGATTTAAAGCATACTAAAATGCCTCATTTGCAGTACAGTACATTAAATAATGTAGTTCTTTCATCCATTAGTTGTCCTTTTTGTGCCAGCTATTATACTCATGGTTCTTCTTCCTGATGTCTTCACAGTTCAAAGGAAGGAGGAGCAGTTAAGCTGTGGGACCAGGAGCTGAAACGATGTCGTGCCTTCAGACTGGAGACAGGACAGATGACAGACTGTGTGCGCTCTGTTTGCAGAGGCAAGGTGAACAAAACCTCCTCTCTGTAAAATAAAGCCTATAATTTCTGGGTTGATGTCTAAATATCAGATAAATTAGTTCTGCTTTCTCTTACAGCTAGTATTTGAAATTAAAAGCTAAGCTAGAAGGTGCCTACAACTGATATTGTGGCAGAAAAGCATCTACTTTGTGAGATCTCAGTCTTAGGATAATACTCCATATATATTTTTTATTAAAGACTTATTAAGGATTTCTATTCTGTTTTATTTTCACACTTCAGATATCAGATATCAAATATCAAATGACAAGCAGTAACTCAGCCAGCATCATGGTATCTACAGAGCTTTGTACTTTAATAAATCAGAGGAGTTTAAAAAATAAATTTTCTTGGATTATTTAACAACTTGACTTAAGCAAACTTTCTTGACAGAACTAAAGTTCTAGATGATATTTAATTACTGTTTATCATGAGAGGTTAATGTATTTTATCAGAGATAATTCTTTCACTATTGTTCAAGGGGAAAATTCTCGTTGGGACAAGAAATGCTGAAATAATTGAAGTTGGAGAGAAAAATGCTGCATGTAACATTCTAATTAATGGTCATATGGATGGACCCATCTGGGGCCTAGCAACACACCCGTCCAGAGATTTTTTCCTTTCTGCTGCAGAAGATGGCACAGTAAGACTCTGGGATATTGCTGAAAAGGTAGATGTTAAACAATATTTGTTTAGGAAAAAAATAGACTTGTGATGGTGATGCAGACTTGAAACTTGTTTTTTACTATATTCTGAAAATAATCCATCTGACGCTGTTAGCATGTTAACAAACTATTAGCATAAGATGCTTTTAAAATATGGACAATTAGTAACAGTTACTATTCTGGGTTTTTATTTCTTCACAGAAGATGCTGAACAAAGTCAGCTTAGGACATGCAGCTCGTACAGTTTGTTACAGCCCAGAAGGTGATATGGTAGCAATTGGCATGAAAAATGGAGAATTTATTATCCTTCTTGTGACCTCTCTAAAAATTTGGGGGAAAAAAAGGGACAGAAGATCAGCAATTCAAGATATCAGGTCAGAAAATGTTATTTGTGGTCTACTGTGGTATGCTAGAAATCACTAATGTTTATTTTTTAAAAATACAATTCTGTGTTCTGAGGAACATTGCAATGGTATTTCAGAGAGCTGGAATCAATGACTGAATTGTGGCATTTGTGTGATTGTGCTGTTACCAGGAATAAAAAAAGAAAGTGGAGGTACATGAAGATGAGAGACAGCATCAGTCAAAACAGCTGGTGCTGTGGACACCAGTGAGGAGTGTTCCCCAGTGTTGGGAGTGGCACTGTTTGACATCTTGGTGGCAGCAGGGACAGTGTGGTTGAGCGCCCTCAGCAGGTTTGCCAGTGACACCGAGTGTGTGGTGTGGTCAACACGCTCAGGGGAAGGGGTTCATAGGAGGTAAAAATCAGAAACTTACAGATGAGGACTGGATGGTGAGAGATAATGGAAATGCCAGTCTATCAGTTTGCTATTTGTTGTGTTTGTTAGAAAGGAGTTAGAAGTAAAATTTTGCTTCTGTTTCCTGAGTGGAGGAACAGACTGTTTCTTCTGTGAGATAAATTGGTTGTAATCAGCTAAGGAAAGTTTTGGAGAGTAAAGTAATGATGAGAGAGAAATATAAGCAAAGAGAGACTTTGCAGGAGAGCTCTGCTAGGAGTTAGGGGTTTGCTGGAGTTGGAAAGCTGTCCCAAAGTATGTTTCAGAGAAAACAGGAATTAAGAAACTTCTCCAGTAACACAGAAGTGGCTGTGAAGGACTTGTTCAGCTCAGGAAGCTACTGAGTTTCAAGACTAGAAAGGAAAACTGGAAGAAAGAAACCAGTGTGCAAAGATATGTTGAGCAAACAAAAGGTTTGATTTACACCTTTTTGTTCGTACATTTCGTCTAGGAATTCTGACTTTTCTTCAGTTACAGCACTTCAGTTTTCCAGTTTTTAATCTTGTAAGTATAGCGTCAGGGAGTCAGAGTGTCATCAGGGTGATGTCACAAGTTGTTAGACCATGAGATGGTCATGAAATCAGAAAATGAACAGCATTATTCAAGATACGTTCCCAGTTCACTTATATGTGTAATCTGTACCAAAATTATTGCCACCTTCTGCTTAATATGTGTTCCCTGAAAATTTAATTTCAAAAGTTATTTTGCTTAGCAGAGTGAATACTCTGCCTCCCTCCAGTTCTGGATAGCGGATACTTGAAATGCAAATTTCTGTACTTCTCAAATATTATAATCTGGTATAAGTGCCAACCTGTGTTCATGAAACCCTTTTATCTGTTCAGGTTTAGCCCAGATTCCCGTTACCTAGCAGTTGGTTCCAGTGAGAACGCAGTGGATTTTTATGATCTGACTTTGGGTCCCACACTAAATCGAATCAGCTATTGCAAAGATATCCCAAGTTTTGTGATCCAGATGGACTTCTCTGCTGATAGCTCTTATCTCCAGGTATTAGTCATTAATTGTTCAAGGTACTGAATGGAAAACATACTTATGACAGATACTGTTCAAGTGTTCTCCTTTGACAACTTCTAACTTTGTTAACTAAGTGTTGGAGTATGGTGCTGTCATTAGACTTGACTTTGTTGTAGTAATAAGTGGATTCCTTTAGTTTTGAATAGTTTTCCTGGAGATCAAATATAGAAAATAAGCAAAGAAATGAGAGACAGATTTCAAACCTCCTGTGATGTGTCTCCCTGCCTTTCTACCTCTGATGCTGATGGGCTATCTTAAAAGAGGGAGTACAGTCTGACATTCTGCAGGACCTGGGGACCTATGAATTCTTCATCTCTCTGGCCTTCATGATGGCATTACATGTCTTTTTAGTGCTAGACTTTGTGGAGCAGCACCAAAATTGTGGTGTTGCAACTTCCAACTATAGGAGGGCTTAAGACATAAAGTCAATATAATATGCTTTCTGTATTTTATTTGCATCTAAGAGGAGAAATAAGCTTCTCTCATTATCAAATCAATATTTACAGCCCAAGAAGAACACCTTTGTATCTGTTTGAAAGATAGGAATTTATTTTGCCTTCTTTGTACATACACACACACTAACCCATATATGCAGAATGTGAATTGTTTGGGTTATTTTTTTTACTAATTAGACATTTAAATTTTAAGATTTCTTATGCTTCCTCACTATTGCTTTATGCTTGTCTAGATTTTTGAGAATTTCCAACTCATTGACTAAGTTTTCTTAATAGCTGTTACTTTATGGAGTAAAAAGTAACTGTCACAAAAATGCTTTTCAAAGCCCTCTGGAATTATACTTTCATGTTTTGAAAGAAGTTAATGTATTTTAAATTCTCTGTGGTCACCTCAAAGGTCTCTACCGGGTCTTACAAGAGGCAAGTGTATGAAGTGCCTTCAGGAAAGCAGCTTGTGGACCAGGCTGTGATTGACAGAATAACTTGGGCTACTTGGACAAGGTAAATGATTCATGTATTTATAAATGATTCATGTATTTACACCTGTTAAAACACCTGGAACTTCCAGGAGAAGCACCTACTATTTAAAAGCATATTTAATCCCTTCAGTCAGATATTGTCTTTCAACATCTGCTCTGGCAGCAGCTCCCCTAAATGAGCACAGCAAAAGGCTGTGCAGAGCAGATTCCCTCAGTACACTGGGGCTGTTTATCAAAATAGTGATGAGATTGAAGGGCCAATTAAAACAGATCCAAACATGAAAAGACAATACACAACTAGGGCAAATCAAGTTTATTTATAGTACCACACTAATGGTATCTGTATAACAGTGCTATTAAAATTTGCATATTAAAAGGCATACAAGAATACTTTGAAATACCTTAAAGTTACTATATTTCTTTCAAGATATTATATGAAATTTAATACTATATTTTATTTTTATTTTGTCGCTAAATAATTTGTTTCCTATTCTATGAAAATCTGACTCTGTGCCCTTTTTCAGTCTCTGTTGCCTGCTTTTGATTACTGTCCTCTAATTATCACCCTCAGACAAAAATTGAGAATAAATACCTAAAATTTTTCCACATTTGAACCACTTTAAACAATAAGAATCCTGGCTATTTGCTGCTATATAGAAATCAAACTATAAGCTTTTAGAGGGCTCTGCAGGACTCATTTTGATAGATTTCTGGTTTTTGTTTGGGTAATCAATTTTTGTGACCTTTTTGAGACAAAACCAAGAAACTGGTATTTCCTAATCCAATTCAGTATGTCTGATGTGAATCATGCCTTTTTGCATGTAGAGTACTGTGCCCTGACTTGGGAGGAAAGAATCACAGAAAAATTCCCAAATGATTCACTTATTAACAAATGATAAATTCCTTGTTTCTTTGCATTCCTGGAAGTATGCATATACCTTATAAGCAGAGCTGAGTAAAAGCCCTTTTACAAGGCTTTGTAAAGGAAGTTTTCTGGACTCTTAAAATAATTATGGTTTTAGGGCAGAACAGTGCAATTTTTCTCTCTCTGCATGTAATGCAGAATCTTCATTAGACTCAGAGAATCTTTTCTTTGGATTGATATGAAAACACTACAGAAGCAACAGAACATAGTTATATGCACTAGAGAATATAATTTTTTTTATTTTCCAAAAGCTGAAGCTTATTCATCTAAGGCTTATGCCATGGTGTTCTATTTCTAATTGTCCATTCTTTATTTGTTTTTCTTTTATTTTTGCAAATGCCTCACTGTACAATAGTAGTACTATTGATTTCACTTCTGTTTCTCTCACATTGCTGTGGGCCATATTATTTTGGTAATTATATCACTGAATCAGTTTCAGGGAATGGAATGGAATTATGGAATGATTAAAAAATTAATTGTAGAATAAAAGCTATATAAGGTGTGCATGTGTGAGAAAAAAATAAACCAAAAATAAATTGTATTTTTATAGAACCAGTTAGAATGTGAGATCTGCTTTCTATTTCCTGACTGTTGTTTTCAAAAAAATTTCTTGGTCTTCTGTTTCAGTGTTCTAGGGGATGAAGTAATTGGAATCTGGTCCAGGCATGCTGAAAAAGCTGATGTGAATTGTGCTTGTGTCTCTCACTCGGGAATCAATCTCGTAACAGGCGACGATTTTGGCATGGTCAAACTGTTTGACTTTCCATGTCCTGAAAAATTTGTAAGAACTAGTTTTTGCATGGTTACAACAACAAGTACTGTTGATATTGGGATCTTGTCTCGTTTCTCTAGAAGACATAAGATGGAAATATTTTCTTCTCTAAATCTGTAGCTTTTTAATACCTCCTTAGCTTTATATTCTCAAACACATGCTCCACATCAGAGTTTCCCTGCCATTTTATGCAAGAGCTCAAATATTACTGATATTGTCTGCCAGTCTGCCTTAGCATAGTGCCTGCCTAATGAAAATCTCAAAGCCCTTAGTATTTTCCACATCTCTGATCCATCTGACAGGTGAGGAAGATAGCTGGTGATTTTAGTCCCATCTGTGTATCTTCACGGATGAAGAGTTTACAGATTTTTCCCTAACACTGTTAAATTGTTTCACTGGTTTTTATAATTTTAATTTAAAATGTTTTTTTATTTGTTTTCACTGTTAATTTTCAAGATTTGAGATTGCACAAGATAAACTGCCCACACAATTGAAATGAAACTTTTTTTTTTCAGTGTGAGGAATTTTACACAAAACTTGGAAGTTAGTCATGTAACAAGATGTATTTATTATTATTACACTAGCTTGAGCATTCTTTCCAATTTGTAAGTGCTCTCTTATTGGCTATTTAATATGCATTGCAGCTCAATAGTAGTTCTCCTTCAGAAGATCTTTGACATTTGATAACCTATTTGACTTTCATTATAAATATGTGAGGCAGTAGAAACGTAGATAAAAACATGCATGCCTTCTTTGATTTAGCATATTTAGAGTCTCATTCTGTTGTTGTTTGGGTCTTTCTTCAGGCAAAACACAAACGATTTTTAGGTCACTCTGCCCACTTGACTAATATTCGATTCACCAGTGGAGACAGATACGTGGTCAGTGCCGGTGGGGACGACTGCAGGTAGGTGACCTTGCCATTACTGTCAGAAACTACACACCACTGGACAGGGACTGTCCATAGCAATGGAAAGCTGAAGTTCAGCCTTCAGCCTTTTATCCGTGTGCTTGCTTTCCTGTTCGGACATAGAGAAAAAGATACTTGTGACAAAATAAATTTCCCAAGTGTTAATGTGAACAGCTAATATTTGATAAGTTAAAAGGCTCACATGAATATTCAGAACTTCATATTTTTAATGGGAATTTCTTTTGGTTGTGTTAGCCATTTCTTTTGACGTTGTAGTCTTCTATATCTCATATTTAATCTTTTTGAAAACACAGCTTATTTGTTTGGAAGTGTGTGCATATGCCTCATTGAGAGAGACATGGAGACTTGCAAAAAGGAAACTGCATGAAGTACCAGGCATGAACTACCCAGGATTGCAACGTGACATTCTACTGTGCCCTGCATGCGTAAGAAGTGACTCAAGACACAGAGCGATGTGTCTCTGAAAGACAGGACCTGGAGTCTGCCAGAAGGATGGACTGTCACAAACACACTGAGGCTGCTAGGTTTGCTTCACTATCAGATAATCTGGGTTTGTACTCCACTCACTGCCAGATGTTGAAAACAAAATACATGGATGAAAGGAAAAAGTGAATTGTTAATCAATGTACAGCTTCAGAGCAAGTTCTTGGGGTTTTAATCAAGAGATGCTATTTCTGACCTAGTGCTGTACATCGATCTATTTTCAGCATGAATGTTTTTCCTTTAAGTTTTGAGGTCTAAATAGCATAGATGAAGAGTATTCCATATTTTATTACTGAGAGAGACCATATATTAACTCTTAAATATATAGTATTTTAATAAATGTTTAATTATTGTAATGGAAATTATATTTCTATGGCTGGTCAAAAGGAAGCATCCTAGCTGATGATGCAGAAAATAATAGAGTTGATTCCTTATGACTGAAATATTTCTGTATTTAGAGGCCTGGGTCACAGTCATGTCTGGTGAGAGCCGTTGGATATGCATGATCTTCATGGCTAATTTAGTGTTTTTGTTGCACTTAAACATTAAATTAGTTCTATGAGCAAAAATAGATTTGCTCACTTTGCGAGTGCCTTGCCCACTACCTAAAAGTCTAACTCCAATTTTTGCCTTGTGAATAAAAGCATTCTCAGTGAAAGAGAGATTATTGCTGTGTTACTTGACTGGGCTGTGAGCCTCTCTGCTGGAAGTGAGGACCTGGGTGAGGATTTTGTAGTCTTCTTGTCAATAAAGTTTGGGATGTCAGCAGTGGCAAAAATAGGATTTCAGAGCAATATGAATTGATTTTATTTTCTCAGCATCATAGGGGAGATTCAGAGAGAACTTTCTGAGCATTATATTTTATACATTTGAACTTTTTAATAGAGTTAGGACTAGCTGGGAGATGTCGCTATTCAGATTTCTCTTCTGATTGTAAAAAATGTCCAGTCATCTGCTTCTTTGAATGGACCTGCTGTCTTCTCAAGCATTTATTCTATCCTGCAACATAACTGAGATCCTAAGTAAGTTGGAAAAACATTTCAGTGATAATAAAATCCCAAAAAAAGTGTGTTTTGGGTACAAGTGAGGAAGATTTTGTCAGCTATTTGTCTAAATCATGTCAGAGAGAAGCATTACAGACAGTTATTTTTCATACAGTATAGCAGGGATCAAAAATCACTAATTATCAGCACTGCTCTTATTGTGGTATTCTGCTGTGAACAGAAAGCTTTCTTTCTGTGTAAACCAGCATTGCTTTGACAGTGGCACTTGTTTAGGTCAGTCAAGAGGCTTTGGTATTTTTCATCTCTTGCATTTTCTTATGCCAGATGAAAAAGAAATAAACCTCATCTCTTGTAATCATCTTGTGTGTGTGTTGGTTACAGAGGGAATGGGAAGGCTTGTAGGTAGAAGAAGGAGAAAAGTTACAGAGCCAAACTTTTGTGCTCTCCTTGTTATGAGGTATACAGAACTAGTTGCCCAACTGTCTTAGGTAATATATTTTATATATCAAACTATAACAAGTTTTTATTTTAAAGAAGTTGATGAACTAAACAGTTATCAGGTTTCTCAGCATGGTGGTTCTTAGCAAGGTCTTGACAGTCATGCAGCTGCTATTCTACAAGAGCAAAAACTCCAAGGATTTGGTCATGAGTGTATAGGGAGACTTTGGCAGAAACGTTTTTGAGTTCGGGGAAATTGGTTATGAGAGTTGTGATTAGACCTGACGTATCTCATAACCTTGTTTCCTGTCTGTCTGTTGTACATGAAAATAAGTCTCTGGTGTTTTTACCTTCTCTTTACTAGAGAAATTGTTTGCAGTGTGCTGTTTTATGGCTGTGATTCATTCTATCCCTTATTAAACACATCTGTGCAGGACTTTTCAGCTTGAAGGAGGATTTGTCCTGCTTCTATTTTAAAGTTGCCTTTTGTTGGATTAAGATGGATGACTGTTCAGAGCTCACTCATAGTCTGTCCTACTCAGACTTTTGAGGTCAAAGTCGATGTTTTTTTGTCTCTGAGTTTTCCTCACAAAATCCTAGGCTCTTGAGCTCTTCTGTAGGCCTTCACCCAGTGAAAGAGGTATGTGGATCAAGAGGGCTTGTTCTCAAATCCCTGTCACTGATCCTCTTCTCCTCCCTCCCTCTACCCCTTTCATTAATGCTGTGCCTCTCCACTGATAATTTATCCATTGGTGCTTTTCCCCTGAGGAATCCCAAAGGCCACACCAGAGCTGAAGGATGAGCAAAAAGGAGTGGGAGGGACCGGGCTGAGGGCTGCAGCCTCCAGGTGTCCCTGGTTCTTCACTCTTTTCCAAACCTCACTGCTACTGTAAAGGGCTGGGATGGGAGCTGGAAGCTGAGCAGCTCTTTAAAAACTAAGCTGCCAGCATTGTTCCTCCTCTTGCAGCCTGTATTGGCAGCCAATGTTTTCCCTGGTGAAACTGCACTGTGGTTTGCCAGGTAAAATGGGGGCAGCCAGCCTGGGAATGAGCACAAATGTTGAGAAGAGTAAGCAGAGCCTCAGTTGCAGTTTGGAGCATAATGTAGTTGTGATTCTCTGCTGAAGTGAAGAGCTGGCTTGTCAGCATGGTCCAAGCTGGCAGCTTTATGGTGTTTCTGGTCTTTTTGTCTGTGATGGTGCTTGCTACTGTGCCTCATTTGCTGTTTACATTAAATGCTACTGTAGTAACCTGCTAATTGTTGCCTCCCATGCTTGAAGCATGTGTACATGGGAGCAACTGCCTGTTCTGATAGGCAGTGGGAGCTCAGGCTGGATGCTCCACGGATAAGTCAGAGGATGGGAGAACCCTGGGTCAGGGAAGAAGCTGGAATGTGGAGGGATTGGTGACAGCCTTTCATCTGGAAGCATCAGAGAGAATTGAGAGCAGGAGGGCTTTGCCTGAAGCTGTAGGAAGCCTCTTCTGGGGTTATAAAGCATCAGGAAAGGGGAGGCAAAAGTTCTTTGTATAATTTAATCACTCATAGTGGATGATTTTTTACTGTAGCTTGTCTTTTTGGTTAGCAGCAAACATACATCTTTGGGATCTTTGTAGTCGGTGATATTTTTGTAATGAAAGAAATTAACTAGAAAACTGAGTAAAAATAAAATACATTTCACATAATAAAATAAGTATACCCTTGAAAGCTAACAAGCATACTTAGAAACAACAGAATAAGGAAAATCTAGCTCCTAGGAGCAAGGAAGAATAAAAAATAAGTACATTTAGAACTGAAAGTTGCCATAGTGCAGGAACTGAGGAACACGGGAAATAGGTCAGAGAGAGCAAATTAGCCAAATATGTCGAATCATTTAGACTTGAAATATTTTATTTGTTTTTTAATCTCAAGAAGGCAGTCAGCATATATGGCTTTCTTATTTTGCTAGGGAAAGCAAGAAATGCTGTGTGAAACTAAAGGATAGGCTTTCAGAAAATTAAGGCTTTTTTATCACTTGGTGACAGCTGAGGAAAGCAAACATTCAGAGCAACTTCTGACTTTGCTCTGTATCAGGGTTTTCAGTGTTAGTAATATTCATTTCAGCATTAACTGAACTTTCTACCAGTCAGGTTAATGCTGACCTGGAAGTGTGCTGTCAGAAAGCAGGCCCACTGCAGATGAGGCATCTCCTCAGTCTAAAACAAGACCAAAATAAAGGACTTCAGTACCCAGAGCAGGACTTTGATAGCATTCAGGAGTAGCTTAGTTTGAAACCATGATCCATTTCTCTCAGCTGCTGCCTGAACCACCTCAGCCCCACTGTTGGAGCTGCCAGTTTTCCAAGAGACCCAGCACCCTTGAGCTGCTCTGAGCGCAGCTGTGCAGCACCTCCCCTGCCTCAGGATCCTGTCCAGAGCCCAGCCTGCTTGAGCTGGCCAAGCTGTAAGAGTGTCACAAGCAAAAGATCTTGGCTGCAAATACAGCATTTAGCTAGGCAAGGTGATGTGTTCCCTATTTTGTTACAGTGTCAGAGATGTAATCAGCCTTAATCCTTAAAGTGGTTTTTTTTTAAAAAAAATTCTGTTAACATAAGCTATAAACAGATGTCATCTTGTCAATGTTTCGGACAAAGTGGAGCATCCTGTAGACTCCACAGAAGGAAGTATGACTGCAAGTCACAAAATGAATTGCCACATCAGTGATGTAAACACTCCTAGTTGCATTGCGTTTGTGTGCTTTTTTTTTCCTGATTATTTTTTTTATGCTTCCTTTCAATCTGCTCTGTTTTTCTTAAATTTTTAGCAATATTTGATTTCTGCTCATGTGGATAGATCCATGTGCTTGCCAAAGCCTGCTGTCATTCTTCATACCACTCGTTGGGTGATTACACCAAGCCGATTTATTTTGTTGGCCCTGGCTTCTGCTCTTCACTTAACTTTGACTTCAGACTTCAACCCTGCCTATCTCCTTTTAGAAATAAAAATAGAATAGTTTTAGGTGTCTAACATGCGTAAAAGCCACAATAGGTTTCCTTGCCAAAATCATTTGCACCTAAGAAGCACTAGGTGGTTTTCTCAGTCTGTTTGATGCTAGAACAGGGAAACACTCATCATCCTTTTCTCAGTTTGCTATCAGCAAACCAGTCAAAACCTTGATACCTTGATCTGTTTTTTTGTTAACTGTGAGATCAGCAATCCAGCCCATTCACTACTTTGTTGGAAAGGAAGAGGAAAAAGAGCATGGAACATGTGTTCTCCATTCCTCTGTTTAAAACGGAACAGCAAAAGGTGTAAGGTCTTAGCATGATGACAAGTAGGCAATTCTTCTCATTTCCATAATGTTTATCATTTCCTCTTCTTTCTTTCCTGTTCAGCAGTTCTTGATTCTGTTCCCAGGCATTCGCAACATTTAAAATGACAGACATGAAAGCTGTGGGCTCTATCACATTTAAATTGAGGTGTGATAGCAAGGGTAATCTGCAAAGGGCAGTTCAGATCCTACTTGAGCCAAATTTTCCTTCAGCAGTTCCATAGGTTTTCAGATATACAGGAAGTCGGTTGAATGTAATTAGACCCAACAAATATATCTGAGTAGAAATAAATCAAGAAATAAAGTTTTTGATTTTATCCCATATTAAACCATTACTAAACAAGGAAATAATTATGGTAAACTTTATGTTAAAAAAATCCAAACTCACTATAGGTGCTGGTTAGACAACTGCACTTTTACTTGTAGCAACTCTTTGTAAGAAACACAATATTTGTGCATGAATAGCTGGACTGATCTTTCTCCACTGCTAGAGGGCGGTGGAGTTTGGGACATGAGAGGCAGGATGTTCCTATTGCTTGGTATGTTTGGGTTTCTCTTCCATAAGCCTAAGTGTTTCCTTAGTTTCTATTGCTGTTTGTGGGATACCTTCAAAATCACTACAAAGTGATTTTGTCCTTAGCAGCATGTATCTCACTTAGTTTGGTCACAAATGTCATGTGAGAGCTAATTGGAAAACAGGAAGAAACCAAAACCAACAAACCTCAAATGTGTTTTGTTTTTTAATGCTATCCCCTGAAGTATTGTCGTGTTTGTTCCAGTGATGTGAAGATCTGTGTGACTTGCACTGTTTGTAAAGGAAAGCAGGTTGTATCCACTTACTACTAAGTGGGCCCCACCTAATGGGTGTTTTAAACCAGAGGATTAAGGCCAGTTGTGCTTCACCAGTTTTCTAAGATGAAGGGACAATTGCCCCTGTCCCACTGTGTGTGGTGCTGCAGAGCTCATAAATCTGGTACTGCCTTCAGCTGCTCTCAGTGGGCCTGAGGCAAAAGATGAGGCCGTAAGGACAAAATGTAAATTATTGCAACAAGCGTTGCATTGGTCGGTTCTGAAAAAGGGCTGTAGTAGAGGGTTTTAGTATTTTAGTTTCAGTCCTCTGCAAGATTGTAAGCCTTTAGGGAAAACAGAAAGACATGTTCCATGTAATATCCTTCATAATTCCTTCATCAGCTTTGGCTCTTACTACTCTTCCTGCTTCCCACAGAAGCCCCTCTCCCAGCTCCCCCTTTCCAGCCACCAAATAAGTTTGCTTTTCCAATGTAGTGGCTGTGAGGGCCAACTTTAACCACAGCTTTGCTGTTAGTTACTCTGTCATTTGTAATGCAAAGCCAATTCCAAGCATTCTGTTGCTGAAAATTAATTTTCTATTAACTTAGTTGCAAATTCTTGAGATGGGGGAGAAGGGGGTGGATCTTTCCATGCAATGGAGCTGGAAGTGGTACTGCCCATAACACCATGATTTTTTCAATCACCAGTTGCACCCAGGTCATGTGCTACGCTGTATTCTTTTGGAATCCAGTAAATATCCTTTCTAAAGGAACTCCAGGCATGAACACAGACACACACTGCATGAAATAAAAATGGTTTCCTGTAATTTTGTGAAATGTTGGTGCTGTTGGGTAGTACTTTATACATTTCTGGTCTGTTTGTCCTTTTCTTGCTACTACGTACCCTGGTGTTGTGCTTTCAGGTTCAAAACAGCTTATTTTTTTAAGCAGTATCTGGTAATTAGCTTCATTTTTGCTTTTTCAGTTCAGTTATGGGTATACAGCATATAGCAATGGAAAAGCTGCATTACTGCTTTGTACAGCAAGTTAAGGCATTTTTAATGTCAAATTCTATATTAGAATACACTCAAGCCCAAAATGATAACTTGAAAATGTAACAAACTAAGTAAATGCATTAGAACCATTTCCTTTTTTTAAAAAAATGCACTTCTAGCTTGGTTTGTTCAGTTTTTAGCAGAGGAAAAGCTTTTCTCACACTGAACACTGTGCAGTTGGTGGCAGCCCAACACAGCAGTGGAAATGCAGCAATGGAGATGATCCTAGTCTTCTGCTGCCCTTACAAATTCTTGTCTCCTCATGTCCCATGAAAAACAGCTTCATGGTGGCAGCTATTTCTGCAAGGGACCGCTACTGAAGGCATTGGGAAATTCTGTAGGAAAATAATGTTCTTTGCAGTCTTTCATCTGGAAACCCATTCCAGCAGTGCTCTGTGCAACACCAGAGCGCATCCTCCCCTCTTCAGTCCCGTCAGGTCACCTTACAAAAATATTTCACTGTAGTTCTTTAAGGATAAAATACAGTTGTCAGTTCAGATTTGTTGTTTCACTATGGAGTGTGTCAGAAAATCCCTCTTGCTTTAACAAGAAAAAAAAAAAAAAAAAGAAAAAAAAAAAGGTATTTTAAACTAGTCCAAAGGTATGGTCATATATTACTGTAATAAGGATCATGGGTTTAAGTGTACTCCATTTTGGTTTCCCCCAATGAACATCTACTTCTTGTAAAATGTTGTATGTTTATTTAAAGTATATATATATATATATATATATATAAAAATTAAATGTCAGATTTTTGCATTAATTGAGATTTTTTTAAATTTGAATATGAACTTTGAGTACTTTATTTAAAAAAAAATTAAAAATACTTTTCTTGGAGTGTTATGTTTCAGAATTCAAGACTATATTTGTCAAATTTAAGTTTAAAATATGTAGCTATCATTGTTTTCTGATATTGAATGTAAATATTTGTAAAAAGAAATTCTTTTGTATATTTTTGTGAAAATGTAGTTCCCCAAAATATAAAAAAGATTTAATAAAAAAGTGCATTTATGTTACTGTTCAACACTTTTCATCATTTTAATATCACTTAACCATATTTATGGGCATGTGTATGCATTACTTTTTTGCCATTAAAGTCACAGGAACCTTCTTGAAGGAGAAAAATGCGGTGTGCCCAGTAGGAAAAAAGAATTCCTTAGAAGAAAGTTCAGCAGTACTTTCTTTCTTAGTATAAATGGAGACATCTCAGAGTATCTATTTTCAAGTGATGTGGCAGTTCATAGGCTTTTTAAGTGGAGAAACGTATCAGTAATCTTTAATTGTTCTGGCTTCTGAAGCAGTTTGTTTCCCTTGTCTGTTTTTCCCCATTTTAGAGAGCAGAAGGACCGTGACAAGCACTGCATTGGAGCAAAACCCAAAAGATAAAGCATTTGCTTTGTGCCTGTGCTGGGTGGAGAGCTCAGTCCCTGGGTGCTGGGCCAGCGTACAGCCATTGTAACAATTGCTGGACAAAAAGTACTTCCAGTGTGATCCCAACACAGGAATAAGCTTTCTAAGCACTTCTGCTGCCATACTTTCTTCTTCAACATACCAACTCTTAAACAGGAACATTACCCAAACAGAACACAAAATGTGCTTTGAAGGTTTTTAATGGAATTTAAAGTAAAACTTTCCTTACACAGATGTTTTTTTTCTTACAGTGTAAAAAAAATGTAAAATTGCCCAAACTTACAAACTTGGAAAATTAGGGACATTTCAAGTATGCAATCAACCTCGTTTTATGAAAACAATATATATTCAAAGTCCAAAATGTATGAGTCTTTCCTAGCATCCTGTGTCCTGGTGGTTAATCTTCCTGTCCCCTACTGTCCAGAGTAGGCAAAGTTCAGTCCCAGGTTGTACCATATTCATTCACTGAGGAGGAAGAAAAAAAAGAATTCCATAAGGAACAATTCTACCCCTCTGTAAAGATGATTTGAGAACTGCTCTGTGTCCTACCCCTGTAATGGTTAAAATCTCTGCAGAGGAGAGAAAAGATCATTAAATCACATGAGCGTTAAGGCAGGCCCATAGCTGCAGCTTTGGGAATTTTGCTACTGGTTTATGAAATCATGGGTAGATGACAGGAAGGAGCTGCTCTGCCAGAAACACTCAAAGGAACAGCTGAACCTATTGTGGAAAATACAGCTTAGACACAATATAAAACAATGGTAAAAGGATTTTCAGCTTTATTCAAATACAACTCAGACAATACCACCTGTCCAGGTAAGGATTCCAGTGACTCTCCTATATCCCAGCTGCAGGGCACTTGTTTATCAGGGTTGCATCACATTAGTTAATATTTATTCAACTACTGCCAAACAACAGCACAGAGTTGTCTTTAAAAGAAAGCTGCCCATAAGGGGTGTCTTTCTTCAAACATCTTTGTTGTTCCTCACACACACATTACTTCTGCAAGTAAAACTACATTAGTAATGTCACAACATACTTTTTATTTTTCTTGGTTAGGTTTAGAGTGTTTCTCACCTGGTTTGAGTTCGAGTCCATTTCAAGGCGTGGCGTGGAGGTACAGCAACAGTGGGATGGTAGAAAGTGCAGTCTGGTCTTGTACACTGTGTATTAAACCTACAATGCTAAAACCAAAAGTATTTCAGAAGAGGCTGCTCAGTGCTGGCTGCCTGAAGTCCTGACCATGCTGAGCTGCATTGTGACCCTTGTACTGCTGTGTGACACATCTCACCTGCAAGTGAGCCAACACCCCCCTCCACCAGTGCAACCAGCTCAACCCAGTGACAAAAAATCCTTTTTAAAAAGTACCAACTAGGAATTTCATTTTACAAAGCTGCCAGTGCACTGACTGGTGGAAATTCCTTTGCTTGAAAGAATTTACAGAGTTCAGTTTGAATTGATCTTTGTGTACAAGTTGGGAGCATGACACAGCATTACCTGAGGAGGAAAGAAAAGCCAGAGAATCTGGCTTATAATATCTGAGCACAGGTATTTCAGCATTATGGGGGCAAAAGCACTAAACTTCCTGGCATTAGATGCAGGAACACAATTCTATAGAAGTACCCAAGAAATAGACTCCTGCAGTATATAGATTAAATTAATACATTTTAGGGTAACTGAGAAATCTTTAAATTTTGTATGTTGCAGCATATCTGAAGGAAGAATCAAGAGTCTTGAGACATATTCCTTCCCAAAGGCTCTCTCTGCCCCCAGCATCCTGGCTGGGTGTATTTTGAAAAGAGACATGGCCTGTTTGAAGCTCCCCAGCAGCCTTTGGTAGAAAGATTACTTAAAAGTATAATTTCCAAATTCCTTAAGTCACTACTTTTGTGTATTCTGCTAATAAAGTAAAGCCAAAAGTGTTAAATCCTAGTAACATTTCCTGTCCCAAAGTAGCATGCTTCAAGTCTCTTTCTAGAGAGGAAGGAAAATAGGAGATATATCTTACTTTGGGGTGGTAAAATGGACACTCCATTTTCTTACAAGCTGGAAAAAACTTGCACAGCAGACTACTGGAGGATATGGACAGTGTGGGCAGGGGTGCTAATAGTAGAAACAAAAAGAACAGGAGGTGAGTCTGGATCAGAATAAATTGCTTTTTTAAGACAGCTCCACACAACCTTAAATATATCAATCCTTCTGCTAGAAATTCCATTTTATAATACACCAAAATTCAGCAAGAAATATAGACAGCATTTCCCAATGCAGTTAGTGGAGTAGAACAAGGCTATCAGGTAATTATTTAACTTGGTTCTTTATCATTTCAGGATAGAAGTACCATGGTCAAGGCAAAACTTCCAACAAATTACAGAGAGATTCTGGTAGGCAGAGAATCTCAAATGTTAAATTTAGACAGCAGTAAGCCCGTTAGAGTTTCAACTGATGGGACTGAGAAGCGCAGGCACTGAACTTTCCAGGAGTTACAGAGGAGCTGCTGGAAATGATTCAGAAGACAAGCACATTGTACTTGGTTTCTGGCAAGGTAACAAAATTGCACTGAACTGTGACTAGGGGCTAAACTACTTCCAAAAGATCATGCAGTAAAGGCCCTGCACCTCAGCACTGTTCAAAGGCTCAGCAACACTGACCCATATCAAACACAGCTACTGCCTTCACTGAGTAACCTCACACCAAAAGTCATCTCATCATTACACCAACTTCACTCCTACACTGGCATTAGAGAAAAAAAAATGTTCAAAGGCAGAACTCTGTTTTCAGTGTGTGTCACAAGCCCTTGGTACATGTCCAATTTAAGAAAAAAAACTGAGCAAAACTGCAGTGGTGGCTAATCCCTTCAGAAAAACTTGTGCAAGTCACCACTTTAGCCTTGCACAGCCTTCACATGGACTCCTGCATAAGAGCACTGGGGGATTTTTCTGGTAACAGTTTTTGCAGTAACACTGGATTATTATTCTTCATCTTGCATTAAGAGTTGTAAGAAAATTAGGTCAACTCAAGCAAAAAAATTTTTTTCATCACTGTCAGTTTCTGTTTCCAAAAATACTGTTGTCCCTTCAGCACTTTCATTTAAAGCTCAGAAAACAAGATGTGCTCACCTGGTTTAGGAGATGGATGGGGGGCTCGTCGACTGGCATGAGTGTAAGGACAGTCTGGCTTAGTGCACTTCGCATCGTATTTACAGTTTGGATGGATGAACAGGCATTTATCAGCAAATTTGCAGTTAGGAAAAACTCTGAGGGAAAAGAAATTGAATCAAAAGCTCAAACTTGGAGCAAAAACCCCAAACATCTGTTGCACATGAAAGCTGGAATATCACAAAAAGCCAGAGGTGCAGCAGTGCTGGGGCATGCCTTGGCTCCTTCCCAGTGGGGCACGTGGTGTAGTGCACGAGCTGTGCACCCACACACCTGCACTCAGCTTCCCTTCCTGCAGTTCAGTTGTTCCCTCCACACAGTGAACAACTGAATCACCTCACTCTTGGGCACTATGCTCCCAAACTCCTTGCTGCAAGCGAGAACATGTCACTCTTCATGTGTGGCACAGAGTGGCAAAGGCACTGTGAAATCAGACTTCTCCCAGAGAGGGGTGGAGTGTACCTTAAGTAACATCGTTTTCTTTGAAGAGTTTTATTTTGAATTTAGTTATGCCACTTTTTATAAGATAAATCAAATACCTGAGTAACTGAAGTTACCCAATCTGGTAAGAGTTACCTCAAACAGACACTGTTTTTCTGGACTGTTCCTGCTTATGGAAGAGAAGTCAAAGGCAGAGGGCATGTTCAAGAGTTTGCCTTCCCTATCAAATTTAAAACCCACAATCACTGCATAACTATGTAACTATAACCTAACTTTTAAAAGCACTGTGACAGCTGGCAGAAGAGAGCCTACTCTTTTAAGATGTTAATTCCCACATCTTTAAGCAACTCAGAAACACCCATCTATACTCTAAAGCTTTCTTCTGCAAGGGTGCAGCTGCCATCCGTGTTCTGACACTCGAGAGAAGAGCAGAAAACAGAAGGAATTACAGAGTGATAATCTAGCTCTGATCCTGCCCTGACAGGCTTGTACTGCCTTGGAATATTTACTGACACAGAGCAGAAGTTTGCAGCACTGGAAAAGAAATCAAACTAGCCATGTCAAGTGGATGAGCTCTGTACTACTCACTTGCAAGGTAGTGTGGGGTGATGGTACATACATTCATCTCCATTTTTACAGGCAGGCCAGTACTTGCAGCGCTCCAGCACCTTCTCCTGTTTTTGTAGCATACTCAAGTCTTCCATTTCCACTGGATGGTAAGAAAGAAGAAAAAAAACAACCCCAAGCTGGGACCTTTATGATTCTATATGCAATTTGGCGTAAGCAATATAGAATAATCAAAATTCACTCTACTTCTATTCTCTCTTAACCAAAAGTCATGACAGTAAAAGTTTATGTACAATCTTATTTTCTGAAGAAAATTTCCAAAACCATAAAGTGAAAACTCATAATACTGAACTGACAGCTGCCTTTTGGTGATAAACGATCAAATTTGCACCATTTACAAGCAAAATAAATCAGTTTTCCTTGCAAATCTGCAAATTTAAAGACTTGAACAGACAAGACAATACTCCAGCCTGTTCTGCTGAGCCATGAGTTAATTATAGCCATGTTTCCTTTATCCAAAATATTTTTGCTCTAGAAAATTATTTCAAGAGATGTAAGTTAAAAATCAATTTTTATGCTAATCAGATTTATTATTATGGGGGCATATACTGAAAAAGAACCACTTTTATGTAATTTGTTCAGACACTTCAGTTACCTGAACCCAGACTCTAATCCAAAAAGTATTTTAAGGAACTCTAAGCTGAAACATTCCATACCTTCACTATCCTTATGGGAACACGGGACTTTGACTTTCTCCTATTTAACACTGCTTGTAAAACCTTATTGTCCAAATTCAGACAATTGTACCTATGTTCCTGTTGTCTTATTTTCCCAAATCTGCCTAAACCTTTGGCTTTTCAAAGTTCTCCAGCACTGCTTAGACTTTCCTCTCTGGTCCTACTAATGACACATATTGCTCCAGCTTCATTTTGTCCTTAGCCTCATTTATGCCTTCTGTTTGCAAGACACCAAAGCCAAATAATGCCATCCTGTTGTAGGACCACACTGGCTCATACAGATCACTCCTACATGGATCTGATTGTGTGTGAGCTTCAGCCCCATCCCTGCTACTTCACAGGAATCCTTAACAGAGCTAGGACTGCACTGGCAACACTCACCTGTACCTAACAGCTTTGGTGAGTCGTATGAGGCTACACGTGGAAGAGCATGGATTTGCAAGGAAGTTCTCTAATGACCATTTCTCTGTGCCAGTAAAGTGCATGGATACACAACATTCCCTTAATCTTTAAGACTGTCTGATATGTGCAGTACTTCTGCAGCCAGGGGACTGAAAGAACGTAGATTTAAAAGATCTTTTGCTATGGTGCTGTTATAATTGCATTACACATTTACAGCTGGATCCATGAAATTTAAGGGTTCTCAGTATAGCATCAAACAGTATTCTTTATTTAGTTCAAAAATTTGGATACACTGCTATTTCAGAAAATAAAGATCTTTATTTTCTTAAGAAAGCTAAGTAAAAAACCACAAATCTAAGCACACCCCTCAGTATTCAACAGGCCTATGACAAAACAATATCTTCTGTCTTCTTCATCACCATGTCAGCATTCTAAACAATTCAAATGTGTGGCTCAGCAAGAAATTTCCCATGTTATTCAAACAAAATATAGAAAGAGAATATAGAAACCTTCATGTAAAATCATGCACTGTTAAGTTCTGCTTTCAGGTGCTAGCCACTGGACTCTACCAACACCTTACACTTAACAGGCTCCTTTTGGTGACACAACCCAGGACAAAAACATTGATACTGTCTGATACATCTTTTAAACTTCAAAGCATGTCAGTAACATCTGTCCCTCAGCACAGGGACAAAACAGGTCACTAAGAAGAGTAGATTTCTGGCAATGAAGACCAGCTACATTTGCAAAAAAAAAAAAAAAAAAAAAGAAAAAAAAACCCAACCAAATTTTACCAATATTGAGATGTGTGGAGAACCACCACATGCCATATGGTGGTGTACCAAGACAAAGTGTACCAAGACAAAGGCTTCTGAAAAGATGGTCCCACTAAGCTCCCACATTTAATTTGCCTAAAGAATGTTCTAATTAGAAGAATAAGCATCATCACTTTGGTTTCTTAGGAATGATGCATCCAGAAGGTGTAGCCATGGTCAAAGCACCACATCAAGGTTAGATCCTGTTGGTCAGTATAATTACCATCACAGTTCTCCAGCTGCCTGGTTACAATCTGCTGTGCTCGAAGACCTTTTAATCCTTTGCCAGCACACATGTGTTGGGTAACTGGCTTTACTCCTTCCATTATACACATATCTTCCTCTTCCTGATCAGAAAGGTATCCTGGTGGACTGGGCACGCCATCCAGTGTCACAATGAACTTGGGACTAGCAGGTTTCTCTGGCTGGGCAAGCTGGTCTCTATCAAACAAAGAAATGTAGTAAATTTAGATTTTCTGACTCAAGAGGTTTGAGTGAATGTGAGCTGTGATATTGAGTGAAAATAGTACAAGCTTATCAATGGGAGTCAAGCAGTAACAGACCTTCTTTTAGTAATTACTGATAATGCACTCCAGTTAACAGTTAGCCTTCAGGTCTCCCTGAGGCACTTACAAGAACTACAGCTCTCAGGTGCAAGTTCAGTTTGTTGCATTCTGCTCAACAGACAGATCCAAAAGTTCATTTACAAATGGTCAATTCAGAGGAATTTGCAGTTTTGAGGAAGAAAAAGAGAGCAAATACTATTCTTGGAATTACAAACCTTTTAACACACAAAACATGTATCTCCTCAAAATTACTGAAAAGCACATTAGAAACAGTGGTGTAAAAGTTTTTAAACTAGGATGAGAGAATTGAAATACTGATACTAAGAACTTTGACACTCAGCCTGACTGAAAGGTCAGTCTAGCCCAGTGTCCTGTATCTGACAGTAGGCAGCATGGATAAGAGGGACACATACATTTTTTCCAGTCTTTCACCATCCCATCCATTTCACCTGAGGGGTCTCCTGAATGACAGATGATGCTAAGTATTTGGAGAGCTGTGGAGTTCTCATCTTTCACAAACAGCAAAGGGATAAACTTTGCTTCTCTGTGAAGTGAGGCTAAAAGCAACTACACTGTAGAATGTCTTTAAGAAGACAGAAATCAGAACATTAAAGACATCACAAGGTAGAACTTTCAGATTGAAGTAGTCAGAAACTGACCTATTCACACGCAAAAATTCACTTCTCTCCTGTAGCACACAGTTTTTAACTGTGTTATTGTCTGGTTATCCTTTTGGGTTTATTTGCTCAGTGTTGTCTTTGTTTTCAATTAACACAGGCTGCCAAAAGCCACTGACAGAAAGGAAATACCAGCAGTTTCTCAAGCACAGCAGCTCATGTGATGAAGTTCATCACACAGTTCAGAGTGGCTTTAACGCATGAAAGGTAGGACTATCGTGTTACCTGGAACTGTTTGAAGCTGACATGAACTTTAAGCTTACCTCTGGTCAAACTCTCCAGTAAGGAGTCTTAAATCATTGCCCAGGATTCACCACACTCTGGTGCTGTGCTAAAAGATGTTTCTTAAGAAATGTAATCCAAGGGTGAAACAAGTATAAAACTAAAGGCAATTTAAGCAAAATGATTACTTGACTAAGATTTCAGAAATTAGAACAAAAGAGCAGTACTTTTTAGTTCCTTGTTCTTCTTTCTTGCAAATCAAAGACATGCTGAAGCTACAGTTGACCCTAGGATTGTTTTCCATTTAGAAGGATTTCTGAGAGGCCTTTTTTTCCTTCTGCTATTCAAAGCCAGTCCATTCTGCATGATTTCACATCTCCTGACTGAACTGAAGAAGCAGAAGTCTGACCAAAAGGCTCCATCCAAACCAAGAACAAGCAATCTGACTAGTAACAGTCCTAAATGAAGCAGCTGATTACCGTGTCTGTATTAGACGTCCTGAGTGAACTCGCACTGCCTCTGTGCCCTTCTTTCCCAACTGCTGGTTCTGTGGTGCCATTTCCTCTGATAACTTGGGCTTCTTCAGGATAAACGACCGAGTATCTGAGTGGACCATAGATTCTGGGTCACAGTAATCTGCATTGGGAGAAAAATTACATAGAGAAGAGTAAAATAAGGTGGTAGTTGTACTCTTAACTTACAGCATATTTCTAGTATCAATTTACACGGTCAATAAGCTAATTTTACTTTGTTTTAATTTCTTCCTAGCAGTTTGCAGAAAACATTTTTACTTCCTTATTAATTCCACAGAGGTGGATCAACAGAAGCCATAAACCATATTAGGTCAGAACAGGAAATTTTATAAATGGAACAGCTATGCTGAAGAGGGTCCCCCCCTCGCACCCCACCAAATCTCTCATCCTCTGAACAACTACTAATGTAATGCATTCATTCCTTAGAGATGCAGAAAGAAGAAAATTGTAGAAATCAGTATAATTAATTGAAAAAGAGTATCTTAACATTCACTGGCCAGTAATATTAGATTTGAAAATAAAAGATGACAAGACTTAACCCTGAGTAACTTGCAAGGCATCTTCAATCATAGGATCAATCTGAAGCCGACAAGCGAGCTCCTTTTGTTCAATTCCTAAAAAAACCAGAAGAAGCATATTTTACAGCGTGTCAACATGAAACTATAGATCAGAGAACTGAGGCACACTCTCTAATTCTTTTGAAAAAAAAAATCAACAACAAAAACATTCACACTTTTAACAACAACAACAACAAAAGCCATTCTCATTATTATGAACTCTTTTCTCATTGTTTCACGAACAGTAACATGGCAAAAGCTAAGTATTGTAGGACACTACTTGTTCCTGTAATTTCTGCTCAGTACAAATGAGGTCTGTGGGCACAGCAGCTGATGAAGGCCAAGCTCTTCCTCCTCATTGGTAGAGGAGTTGGCCATTCAGAGAAAACACACAGAGGAAAGCAACTAACAACTAACTTCATAGACTTCTTAAAAGAACTGAAGCAAATCACAGCAGTTCTACATCTGAGATATGGCTTAAAAATTTATTTTTGCTTTCTGTAGATTTCCTAAGCAAGCTGTCATTTCCATTTCAATGGCAAAAGAGTGAAAATGTTTAGCATAATTATTTTCTGTGCATTAATTCAAAGGCTGATACAGCTTTTTTTCACATACTTTACAGATACAATTTCAACTACTTAAGGGTGGCAGAAAGATTCCAAATACATCTATATGAGGAAGAAGCAACTGGAAAAATCTTTTTTTAAATAATGAATGTTTACTATTCCTTAACAATGATCATGGGATGATGCCAACTAAAATCTTACTCAAAACCAAATTTTATTCATTATCTAAATATCTAAACACTTAACAAGTATAAACTACATACTTGTTATAGAAATGTTTTTTTCCCTGCCTTACTTCCATGATTCCTTGTGACTAACAAAGACAATCCCCCATGCTCTGTAAGAAAACCATGCTGAAAAGGCACTTTGACTGCCTTTAAATATTATGCCCTTTAGGAGATCCAACACAGAAGTAAAAACCAAACCTGACACAATTAGCTTGGTATCAGCTCTCCTGTAAGAGCAAATAGAGTATTCTTATATTTAAACACCAGAACCATTTGTGTAGAAACCACGTGTTGGAAAGAATATTTTAATACTTCATATGCTGGAAAAGTGTTCTAAATACTCTAGAATACCTTCACTCTCATTTAAGCTTCATGACAGAATTACTCCTACAAGATACTAAGGAAAATATGCAAGGATGGGGAAAAGGGAAGCTACCCAAATGTAAGTGCTTATGCAAAACTATTCTTCAGTGACATGCCACAATGCTATACCATTCTTTGCTTACTGATTAATTCCTTTGAGGTTGTGTGCATGTATCTATGTGACAGCCATGCCTTAGAAAGCTGCACAGTCTTGAAGGCAATTCTGCATGCAACTTTTGATGCAGACTTGAAAATTAAAAGCGTTTCTTTCCTTTTCTCTGCCCAGCCTGTAAAATGGCAACCCCTAGTGTAAGTTCTTAAAAGAGTATTATCAGATGACCTTGAATTTCTTCAACTGTCTGCTCCTTTGACTCTTCTACTTGAAGCTGAGAACTCAAAACAGGCAGTCTGCTTTGCACATGAATTACTTCTAACTGTGATTCTTCTGGGCTAATTCGAGCTCTTGGTGCAACTGGAACAGTCTGTTTCTGTGGAACTTTAAATAGAGAAACAATGGCAAATCATTTACATACTACCCAATCACATAATAGTACTGTTTTTACACATTTTGTGCTAAAATAACTCTCACAAATTCCTACACACACACACACAAAAAAAAAAATCCCAAGCATCTGTCTCCACAAAAAGCATCTTTAAGCTACCTGTAAAATTCCTAGTGCAAGCATATTTGTGCATGTGCATAGAGCACCCTGGGTTGCACCTCAGAACACTTCTAAGACAAAACAGCATGACAAGGATTAGAGTGACAACTCATTCATCCACTTCTACATACAATTAATGTGGTACTTTCTGATAGCTTTGAAATAATTTTTCATTCCATCTTTCATATAAATAATCATGGATCATCAACGTGTCTCTTCATATGATGCTAGCTACCCTTTGCTGAAGTGCTTGTAATAGAATACAAAACTTAATGGCAGCAGAATCGTAGCATCACTTAGGTTTGAAAAGACCCTTAAAATCACCAAGTCCAACAGTAAACCTAGTCCACCACTGCCAAGTGCACCACTAAGCCATGTCCTCAAGTGCCACATCTACACCTCTTTAAATACCTCCAGGGATGGTGACTCCACCACTTCCCTGGACAGCCTGTTCCAATGCCTGATCACCCTCTCCCTGAAGAACTTTTTCCTAATATCCAATCTTAACGTCCACCAGCACCAGCTAAGGCCATTTCCCCTGGTCCTATCACTTGCTATTTGGGAAGAGATCGACCCTGACTGAACTACAACCTCCTTTCAGATAGTTCTAAATCTCTGTACAGATAGTTGTGGCTTGGAATTTTTTGGGGGTAGCAACGACAACAGGTTGACTTCTTTACTTGGCTTCTACTAAGACTGTCAGACCTGGTTGTGAGAAGCTAAACTCTTCCCTTGGCTGAATATCAGATCAGATTAACTTCTGACACAAACAACTGAAAGGTACCACTCAAGTACCGGATTCATTATTTATGAATTTACTGTTTTTGTTTTACCTATGTGTTTTAAATTAGTTTACTTCCATATTTCATTCAAAATACTTTAAAAAAAAAAGTTAAATATTACCTCTGAAGTGGAAAAACCTGCATGATACTTTGGATAAAATTCACAAATCACCTCCATTAAATAACAAAGTTGTGCCTTCTGGTCTCTCCACTGAAATATTCTCATGTTGGTAAGTCAAACTACAAGACCACACTACTAAAAAGATCAATAGTTTTCATTAATTTAGACTTTTCTAGCTATGTCTCATTTCCTACCATAGTGCTTCATACACAGGGAAGAGCTTCCTGCATCACCTCAAAATACTGTTTCTTACAGTTTGCAGAATTTGAGAGAGCAGGCAAGAGACTTCAGATGGTATCAAAGTTCTACTTCAGACGGTGTAAAAGTCATGGTTTAAGTAATTCAGCGAATGCTCCTTCCCTGGCAAGGTGCAATGTGTCCTGCTACAACACATGAATTTATCAACACCCAGTGAAACGAAAGCACCAGACAACTGGATTTGTCCTTCTCCAGAAGTCTCTCCTAGCTAAGGGAACTGAATGCCTACACGCAGACAGCTGCTCAACTGCTGTGTCAACTGTAACTAAAATCAATGAACTGAAATTGCTGTTGAAGGACAATATACATCATCATGCACACCCTGATACTTAACATACCCTGATATACCTCAATCATTTTGTTCCTCATTCTTCTGCACTTCTATTACCCATATCCAGTGCATTTTCATTTTTTTTTGCTGTTTGGCTTTTTTCTCCTCCCCTCTCAGAAGGAAGAGTGAAGAAAAGGAAAAGGTAAATAGCTCAAACCACCTGGCTTATTCTGATTCATTTCCCCATGGCAACTATTTTCTTCAGAATACTCTGGCACTTCCAGTTTGTATCTATACACTTCCCAGCCTTACTATCTTGATTAATATATTTTAAATACCACTTCTCTCCCTCCTTTATCTTTTCATAATTCATCACTGAACATCAATGTAATGAAACAGGAAACAGTAAATCCCTCATGTATAACCGACTTGCTATTTAGCATTCTGTCTTATCTCTAAGCACTTTCTTTAGCTTGGATTTATACAACAGAGTTTGGAAATATTACAGATTAGCACAAGCAAAATCAATGCCAATTACCAGTGGAATAGTTGGTTGTTTTTGTAACTGATTCCTGTGCTTCAGAGATTGCTTTCAGTATCAAATTCTTATTGGCCTGTTTTGAAGGCGGCAATGAAGGTCTAAAAGAAATGAAAAAAAAAAAATTAATTGTACATGTATTGCACAGCAGCTGTATCTATGTTAAAGGCAGTTGTTTCAACAGGTTAACACAGGCATAATATTAACAGAAATCATAATCTACAATTATTTTACCCAAAACAGTTTTCAGTTAATCTGTTCTCTCAGTGAATGGAGATCCACAAAATGCTCTAAAAAATGGAAGCCCAGAAGTGTGATTTCACCTCTCAACTTAAGCTGCTGTAAAGCCATGCTACATTTAAAAGACACTCTCTGCCATTAATTTCTTCCCGCCACTTATCTCTTGCTATATTTGTGCTGACATCAATAATTATGCAGCCATCCTGAGAAATATGATCCAGCTGCATAATTAGAGTGACTCTATCGAAAACATATTATTTGTAAAAAAAGAAGGTTTTCTAGTTATCTTTAACATCAACAATAAGGAAGCTTAAATCAGCTAAAAGTGCTGTGGTGTTGTAGACCAGTACAACCATCTCTTCTCTAGTTAAAATTTTCTTCCTCTATTGTTAAAAATCAGATACAAAAGATGTGTATTTTGTCTAATGCCTGACACTTAAACAGAATTAGCGAACAGAAAAAAGGAAAAATCTCTTAAGACTGTTTGAACAGTTAAAATCACCTTAAAGAACAAGTGATAACTGCTTTGAAAACAATTCCTGAAAATAAATCAAATTAGTGAAAAAATATTTTACCACAATAAATATCTGGTCTGAAACATATCAACATTAGTGTTCTTTTGCCAGTAAACTTTACCCAAATAATGTAAAAATTCACACCCCATTGCATCTTACATGCAGTAATGAAAACAGGTTACAAAATCAAAGGCAAAAGGGTGGCATAAACAGGCATCTCATCCATAGACTTGTGAGATAGTACAAAAAATATAGAAACTATTTACTAAATTTTGTCTGTCAAAAGTGCAAATTGACTTTCCCCAGTTCCAAAGGTTTTGTTCATTATATTAATTCTTGAAAACTCAGTATCACCGAGATCTTCAGTACCTTCTTTCTGGCTTCGCAGGTACAGACACACTGCTGGAGATGCTTCCTGTTCGCAATCCGTAGTCTTCCTCGTCCTCTTCATCTTCTCCATCATTACAGAACTTTTTCACTTTGACTACCGAGCTTATAAGAGGCAGCCGCCTCTTCCTGGAGCTTTCCTCCTACAACACACAGAGCAGGCAAAACAGCTCATTTAGCATAAACCTTGTATCAGTAAGCCAGCAAAGAAGACACTGCAATTCCACCTGCAGACAGGAGATGGAGAACTTCCAGCTGTACAGGCGACTGCGCTTGATAATATGAAAACCAGACACACTTACACTGAAACATTTCATTGGAAATGTGACTGTAAACATTTAGGAAAACAAAAAGAAGAAAAACCTCTCAAGTACAGGAAAATTATCCAACACCAACAGAAAACCAGGGTTTTCCAAAGAAATTTATAGTATTCTTCAAGATGAGTATGTTGAAAGTCTTAGAGAAAAGTGAAATCAGTATAAATTACTTTCTTCCTCTGTATCAACTCTAGTTTCAGATAAGTGTAAGGATTCATTTCTAGCAAGGAAATGACATATTCCAAAGGATGCTAATTGTTACACACTTAAGTCAGGACAGTCCAGTTTAGACAGTGCAAGGTCCCTGTTGTCTCCTCTGGTCATTATTCACAAAACAGTAATAGAAGAAAAGTATCACAGTATCTTTTTCAAACATTTCCAAGGAGAGGCACTCCTGACATTCATCAGTGATTTATGTACAACATTAAATAAATCACTATATTCTCATTTGCACTTCTCCATTCTCAAAAACTAAGACACCAGTGTGTATCTTTGTAAAGCATGCTAGATTTCCAAATAAAATTCATTATTCTTTATACAGAATGAAGCAGTGGCAAAGACAGAGGGCTTTATGAGCAGCAATAAACATAGATGCACTTAAAAGACAAGATATGTAAAGTACTTGCTTCATTACATTAGCAGCCAAACCTATCTTCATTCCTCTCAATAAAGGCTCTTAATTCATTCATATGGATAATCTATCAGCTAGGACTGCCACCCTGCCTGCCAAAGTACTTAGGGCAGCAATCATCCTTTAGTTTGTCCTTGTCCAACATCCATCCCAAAGAATTCTTAACTGACACAGTTCTAAATAGAATAGTAATTATCATCATCATCATCAATGTATCTGGGCTAACAAACAGCATGCAAGAAATCCTGATTTACAGGACTGTGTAAAGCTGGGGGTATACATGGCACTTAGGGAAGATCATACTGATTCAATGATCTTAAGATCAGAATTATTAATTTCTGATTCATCACATGCAGCTCAATAATGTGCTAACCTGTTAGTCCAAGTCAATATGACATGAAGATGTACATGTAATTAACTCTGAAGTGCAGCAAGCTTTCAGATAATGATGTCAAATGATGCAATCTGTTTTTACCAGTGGACCCAAAGGATGAAATCTCAAACCTCCCACGTACCAGTGACAAAAGTCTTTTGATTTCTCTGAGGTCTAGCTTTTACTGGAGTGTGCGTAGCAATTTAGGCTCCTAACAAAAATAACCTTTTGCAATAGTTTAGGTTGTACCAACCTCACTGCCCACTTTATCAGCACCATGTTTGGAGGTGGGTCTGTGACCTTCTGTTAAGCTGCCGAATGTTTCTGGATTGCACAGCTGGCCTGTTTCCAGAGACCTGCAGCCTGCTGTGTCCAACTGCCGGCTCTCCTGCAGGCTGCCCTGTTGTGACAACCTGGGCACGTGTGCGTTGCCATCTGCACTCCTGACAGCTGGTGGCCGGTAGATCTCGGCCGAGGGACGAGAGGAACCGTAAGTTACAGTCACAATAGGTTTCTTCCGTGACAAAGGATTCTCCTGCACAAAGTTTAGGTCTTCATCAATTAGATCATCTGGTTCAGGTTTAATGTCAATTACAGCTTCAGAAGGTGACAATTCCCTCAAAGGCTTGACAGTAGATGTTAAGCGGGATGCAGAACCATCTTCACAAGACTGCCTGATAAAAAAAGAAATCACCAACTGTTATCTGCAAGTCAAGTCCTGGAAAATGAGAACTGTCTTTTAATTAAAGCCAGGTGGGAAGATTAATTAAGCTATTATCTATACAAATTTAACGCAGACTGATATTTTCAGTTTGGTTAACTAATCTAAGCCTATATGTTGCTCAAGGAACTGAATTCTGATTCAATGTTTTTTATACAACAAATTGTAGCAATGCTTAACTCTTCAAAAGTACTTGTATCTTTCCAAGTGTCTGTACTCTTTAGAATGGCTACTACACTCACACAACTATTGATGTCTGAAGGAGTGTTAGGAAGTAGCCAGCAGCCTTACCTGGAAGCAGTGCTCCTCTGCTCCTGTGAGCTGGTTGAAACTCTGGAGTCATTTCTTTCAGTCCGAGAGCTTGACACTGCAAGAGGTGGCAAGATATCCTCACGCCTCCTCTCATCACTCACACATGAACTGCTTTTGCTGGAAGGCAGGTTGCTCTCAAAGATATTAGATTCTGAAGATTTTACACCAGTTGGTTCTGTGGAGACAGGTACCTATCACTGTTACATTAAAGCACAGCAGTACAGATTTTACAATTAATGTAGCTATGAAACTGCAAACAAGATGTTGCACAGGTCTGAAAATAAAAGTTGAAAGCTGTTTCAGCTGCATACATCAGCAAGAAACACAGAGAAAACACACAGACACTGGATTCAAAAATAAACGCTTTATCTCAAAATATAAAGGACTTTTAACAATCTGGATCCAAAAGACCACATAAACAAAAAACTAATGAAACAGCTGAGATATTTGTGCAACTCATTAGACATACAACATTACACAGAAAAAATAAGCCTACCTTCACTCATAATTAATTTTCTTACTTACCAGTAGTCACAGATCGCAGCTTATCCAAAACACCATGAAGCCTGAAAAAGACAGCGGACAGGGAAGGAAGCAAGAGAAAAAGGAGAAATAAAAAACTTCAACTTACATTCAGACTAATCATTTCTCAGAAACCCACTGCCTTTCCACCCCTATTTCAAGCACTTATTTTATCTAAGACTTCACTTTCCATCAACCAGAGTATGTTTAACCTCAAAAGGGAGGCTTAAAGTATCTTGCCCCCAGTATGTCTTGCACATGCAGGTAGAGTGTTCATCACATCATCTGCTTTTGGCATTTAGTTGGTTTACATCATCAAAGCCAATACTACCCACTTTTCACTACAATCAATGGAGTTAAGTATCAAAAAGATTCAAAAAACCTAAGTTAGAAGCCTAAGCATAGCCTAAAATTTTGCTTTGTATATGAAACTTTAATTACACCGTAAAGTTAAACATAGTTGTAAGTAAAAACTCAAACAGTATATAACTCATAGCACATAAGATTCTCAGGATTCTTCCAGCATGCTTTGTATATATCAGCAATACTCTGAGATGTGCTCAGTGAAGTACCAAATTTGCCCTTTGCCTGTGAAAAAGGCACTGTTAAGTAACACAGAAAATTACAGGGCTTTAATACAAGAAGGCTGCTTAAAAATAAACACATATTACAGTGAGAAGAAAAAAAAACCCCAACCCTTAAATTCATATCAAACTTGGAATTCAAACCTGATAATGGGCAAGTCCATAATTTAGACTGAATATCAGAAAGGAGCTAAGGAACAAGAACATATTGAAAAGACTGCATGTGGGTATAATGAAGGCTTATACTTGTCATCCTTGTGAGCTTTCACTAGAACATTTGTCAGCTGAGCTCTGGTGATGCACACCAGCTTTCACACTGACCTCAGTAACTGATCTGACACTTGCTTCAGAGTAAGAAGTGGTGGCCAACCAGCAGGATTGCCAGGTCTGTCACAATTGCTGCAAAACTTTTGCTGGAAGGCCCAAAATTACCAGCTACAGAGACAAACCGAGGAAGACGGATCTTGCTGAGTACTGTATTTAACCAACATTTAAGAATACAAACATTCTGAGTTGTCTTTAGAAGAAGTAAAAGTATATTTCCCAGCTACAATGCTATGCAACACTTTTCCACCAGTCCCCTTACAGCTTATTCATAGTTTTCATCTTGTCTTCTTTTCCATCCTTCTTTTCACCAATACCTACTCTGGTACCTGATAAAACACTCTAACATTGAGTCTGTATACATATATATATGTGTGTGCATATATATATATATATAATGAGAATACTTAGGGTTAAAACAGTCTCTATGTTTAAAATTTAAGCAGGTGTCAAAACCAGCTGATGGTATAATATCTGTATAGTCAATACACCATTACAAATACGAATACATAAAATGATGTTGATTTCTTCGCTGAAATTTGCTTTTTCTACATATTTATTATTTTTTCAATAAAGTTTTAGTTTCATTTACAAAGCCATGAAAGTGTTTTCTGCTATACTATTTCTTACTGTATATCAGGATTCAGTCAAAAGTGTAGCACAGGAGCTGCATCCTCATCCACTTGTAAACTTCACTGATTTGTCTGATTCACTGATTCCTAAAACTACTATGACAAAGACAACTGCATGACTTCCTCATACATTGAAACCCAAAAGTTTTGCCTAGGCAGGCCACAAAAGGCAGCAAAGAAATGCTTCTGCAGTTTTCAAAAAACAGGCGCATGCTTAATTGTAGTCCTTTATTATATTTTTGACAAATACCAGGGGAAAAATGAAACCTGTGTAAGTAAAATCAAACAATACCCACACAGGTTACACTATCACCTGGAAATCCATTAGTTTAAATAGTTAAGGCAGTGAATTGTAATAGCTGGAACTATTTTTAAGTTTTTGTCAATGTTTATGATTTCATAACATAGCCAACTTTTATAATGTTTCTCTCTGTTATTCAATAACAGAAAAGCTCCTAGGAACCAATTACATAGAAGAAATATTGGAAGCGAATGTAAACTGTCAGTATGAAAATGACAAATAAAGCAAACTGAAAAATAAAAAAAAAGTAGTATTTCTCTCATCTATACAAAACAAAATAATCTTCCTTAAAGTTCTATTAGGTAAGTGATTCAGAAATAAGATTAACTTGAAAGAATACACAACTCTGAAAGCAACAAAATCTCTACAGTCAAATGTCTGAAATGTGAATTTACTTACAGGTTTCTACTGTAAAACAAATTCAGTATTAGAAAATGCATGAGAAATATAATGGCTAAGTTTGTCATGCAGCATGGAATAAACAAACCTTCATTGTCAGGAGCTGACAGAAGAATTGAAGTGTTGCTAACTTGTCCTGCTCACACTAATACTGAGGTTCTACTTTTGGTTTTTTGAGTTGGTTGGTGGTAATAAATAAACAGCCTGAGAGGTGGGAATACCTAAGCATTTGGTGCTAAGCCTTGTCAAAGACAGTACACAGAATTAGATCCACTGCTCATCTGCCCTGATATAGTAATACCCATGCACAGCAATCTGTATCAGTGTTAGTTTAAGAAAAAACAGATTGGTCCTTTACACCAAACTGCAGTGAACAATGATCTCATGCTCACAGTGGGTTTTGCAGGAATAATTTTAAGTCAACATACAACCCTTGCTTACCTGAGCACTTCATTTACAAATCTGACTGGCTTATAAACAAATGAGTCCTCCAGTCCTTTGCCATCTACTTACCACCCCAAAAATCTAATTGTTGACAGACTAAAACTGATTTATTTATTAGACATGAAAAGTAGAAGTTCTTATTCATGCAAATCACATAACTGGAAGATAAATAACTTTTTAAAATGTTGGGTGTCACTTAAAGAAAGCAGTCCTGCACTACTGATAAGAAGTGTGACAATAGCTTCCAAACATACCAGACAGTAAACCTGACAGTATTGTTTCCAAGGAAAAGGGAAAGGTCTTCTGTCATCTGCTCTTGGCTCTTCTTATTGGCCACCATAACCATAATATAATCAGGGAGCTCTTCATCTAATAGAAAGAGAAATATGTTGTTTTAAAATATAATAAATCTTGGAAGACATAGCAAACATCTTTAAACATGTAACCAATGGTTTTTTCTGTCTTACTATAAAGACTGTGCAGACAGAGAATTAGGTAAGCAAATTAACAAGACTTCCATTTCCTCTGAGGTTCAAGTCTCATCTACAAGCAAGGAATAAAAGATCTTCAACTTCACAAGGGTGTTAGCTGAAGATCAACATATTTAAAAAGTGAGTAAACAAAACAGAAAGAAGGACAATATAAAAGAAAGCCACTCTGCTGCCTACAGTCTTCTTCTTGAGTGCTAGCAAATATCTACAATATTGATCACCTCAAATATTGCCAAATACAGCACCTCATCCTTGTCAAATTTCCTTTAGTTACAAAAACTAAGCAAATAAATATTCATTTCTGATATGTGCATTAAACAAATCAAAACTGTATTAACTTTCAGATATTCTGCCTACAAAAATAAATCCCAGCAACTGAATTTCTCTTCTGTAATGCATGCAATTTCACACACAGTGAGAAACCCATTCCCTTGCATACAAGGTACTCATCAGAATGCATAGGAAGGTGCTCAGAACCCAACACTACCACATTAAGGGTTTGGGGAGTTTGGCATTTCACTTTGGCCTAGCTCTGGCCTCTGCTAAGGACTGACTGGCACAATTGTTGCTCAAAGGCATTAGCTGTACTTCTTGAGCATAGACTTCAGTTCAGTTTAATCAAACATCTCATGCTCTCCAATTCCACTCTATGGCATGACATGAACATAACAACAGTAAGTGAAACAGCTGGGAAATACTCTTTAAAATATGAATTTGAATCAAGGCACTAATACAGCTGTGCTTATTTAATCAAGCTAAGACAGTACACAACAATAAAAAGGCCTAAAAAATGAAAAATAGAAATCAAAATCCAAATGAAAGGAATTGCTGTTCTTCTATGTCTGTGTACAATGTAAGTAATAGACTATAAAAATAATATTCACACATTGTATCTGCACTACCACTACTCAGTTGTCCCAACATAACCCATTCCTAGCTTAAACCCTCACTTCTTTTTGGTGGCTTTTTGTTTGTTTCAGTTTTTGTTGTTGCTGCTTTGTGTTTGGGTTTTTTCTCACTGCAAACTACCAGCTGCACAAGGTGGACTGATGTTCAGATCTAGAAACTTAGTGAATTTTATTTATTGGCCAAGCTACTTACAATAAGATCTTCAGTTCAACACATAATAAAGTAAAGAAGATATTTTAAGTACTGATAAAAACATAAGTTAGCAGAATTACCTGTAACAGTATGATAGAAGAAGGAAATAAACTTTCTTGGTAACTGTGTTGACTTGTGCCAGCTTACTGGCATGTGAAACTACAGTCTTCTGAAAAATTTCCCAGCTGATGAATAATTAACTGACCTCATTTTGCTTCAAATATATTAATATTTCCTTTGTAAGCTCTATACAACAAGTAAGTTTTAATATATGTTGTTGTAGAGGACTTTTCAAGAGAAAAGAACTAGCAGCTACAGAAAGAAACAAAGGCACAGCTCTTGTACCGAGGCTAGAATAAGGGAGAATCAACTTTTTACTAGTTACCTGAAAGAAGGAATGGAGAGTTTTTGAAAAACATTACTTGAAAAGTTGTCTGAAATAGTCTAGTCAAGAAAAGAAATCTGGAAAATCACAGGAATTTGGAAACAGTGGTTTAAAAAGAAAAAAGAGGCCAAGGCAAGTCAGACTTAGCAATACAGAATACAAAGTTATTTAAAGAAGTTCAGATGCTGACTGAGAAGAAACTGCAGACATTGTCTGCTGATCCTGGGAATACAGGAAACTTGTCCTCTGAATACAAGATACAAAAGGAAAACAAAGAAAAAATAATCAGTCATAGCTGGAATCAAAGACAGCTAGTATCCCACCAGCATCTTAGTATTAGAGACAACAAAGACTTTTATTTCAGAAATACAGGAGAAAGCAAAGAATCAAGGACTGAGAAACTGAAACCTGGAATGATGGTAAAAAAACCCAACCAACCAAATAACAAAAAATGAGTTATTTAAAAAGACAAGCTTTGAGACAGTGAAAAAGATGATTTTACAATTAAAAAATTCTGAACACGGTTCCTAGGCACCAGCTTAGTTCAAAATGTCAGCTCATAGGTAACTCCCTTCTATGGAGCCAAAACATTTTTCCATAAATATAATGCCTCCCTTGAAACAGGAAAGAAGATGAATTTGTGTTCAAAGTACAAACTTTGAACTTGGCCCTGCAACTCACAGCATCTCTAAATTATGCCCTCAATTCCTTTTCTTCACCTGAAATCCAAGAAGCATCACAGACAACAACAGTGCAGTTTCAGGACTGAGGTATTTTGTTTCCAACAGATTGCTGTGTAAAGTTACCAACTTTTACTGGTGCAGAAAACAGCTGCTCTGAAGCGCAATATACATTTCTTCTCTGATTCAGAAAAAACAAACAAACTCACAAGACCACAGATGTTCACACTCACCCCTCCTGTCACAAACCAAAATAAAATCTGCCCCTGCCTCTAAGATTCAGATGCATGTATTTCATCATGATTAGCTCATCATAGCTGTTAGTCTTCTCCTTAATGGTAAGCTCTTACATTTTAAAGGTTTGTCCCACGTGTTTCTGATGTGGCCTTTTAATTTCCTAAGCCACTAACTCATCTTTGTCCTCTCTCCTAATTTTGACAGATGCCTCGCCCTGAATTCAAGAGCTGTTAAAAATATGCCTAAGAAAAACTGATTCCATCTGAGAGTGGTCACAGCTAACTGTTGATGTATTTTCAATGCTCTTGCTTTATATAATGTTTTTCCTAATGCTCCGAAGAAATTTCCTTAGATATTCCCATCATGGTTTGTTTTTCTTTCAAATCCCTTGCCACCATTTCTAAAGGGGAAGACTATTTGATTTCTTATTTTCTTTTAGTTCCTCATATACAGATGTTCACATACTAATTCCTCTTATGCTTAGACTGTAATATTTTGTGAAGTATGTCTGTTTATTTCTTACTAGTCCAGCACTTCAGGTAATTCTCATGCTTAAGGCCTCTGTATACAGTAACTGAGGTAAAAGTAAGTTCCATTAGCTAAGCTGGCTTTTTCCTACATAACAAAAATGATCTAGAGAAGATTGCTGAACACACGGCAAAACTTACCAACATAAGCCCCCAGCTCCTGTAACTTTCCTTTTATAGCACCCTAAAAAATAATGAGATATTATTTGAAGGATGGATCAACAAAGTATTTCTAACTGCAAAGAGGTGGGAGGCTTAGCGAAGTTTCTCTCATTTACTGTTTGAACACATTGGTTTAACATGCTGAACTTTTCCTATTTCTCCAGCTCAGCATAGGAGCGTTCTATCAGCGAGGGGCTGGCAGCAGAGTAACGGATCCTCTCTCTCGACTGTATTTCCGACAGACCAGTTCCTGGCGCTACCATTCAACCTCCAGGTCCCAGCTGCCCTTTTTTAAGCAGAGACCACCCGGACTCATAAGGTGCAAAGAAAACGAATCCAAGATGGTTTGATAAAAGGTCATTCCCGGCTCAGCAGGGACACAGAAACCTGCCGGGATTTCCAAACTGTGACTGCCGAGTGGGAGCCGCTGGCAGGCCCTGCCGGTACCGGGGGCTCACACCCGGCCAAGCTCCGCGCCCCCGGAGACGGCCCCTGGCAGCTGCCCGTCGGGTGACAGGGGTGCCCCGACTCCGCTTCCCACAAAAATGACTCTCCTGCTCCCGCCCTCCCCGGGGAGTCCCGAGGCCGAAGGACCCCGCCGCCGGCAGCTGTGACGCGGGGGGGCGACCGCCGGCTGGGCCTGCCCCCACAAGCGGACCCGGCTTCCTGCCACGGGCGGAGGGAGCGACCCGGCCGGTTCTGTCTCACCCGGATCTTGCGGCTGATCTCGGTGCCGATCTCCATGGCCGCGCCGAGCCGCCCCGTCCCGTCCCCCGCGGCCCCGGGCCCGGCTCCCACCGCCGCCCGCGCGGGTACCGAGCGCGCTCGGGCACAGCGCGCGGCCTCCGCCGGCACCGCCCCCTGCCGGGCGGTGGCCGCACCGCCCCGCGGCGGGAGCCTGGGCCCGAGGGAGCGGCGGCCTGGGTGCTGCTGACTGCCCGGGGCAACCAGCACGGGGTTATGTCGATATTAATGCTCTCTCTCGAGAGCTACGCAAAGTGAATATTCAGTTATCTGTTAAGAAACAAATAAATTACGGTATAGCCATACACAAAATATTCAACGCTACACTACAGCTTTATAGGTTCTTGGTGCCTACCACAGCCTCTTTATCACCTCCTTTTCTCAGCAGTGCAGGAGAGAGAAAATACAACAAAAATGCTCCTGTTGAAAACAAGGAAGGGAGATCTCACTCACTACTGTCACGAACGAAATAGACTTGGGGGAATTAGTTTAATTAATTAACGATTAAATCAGAGTAGGATAACGGTAAGTCAACCCAAATCTTAAAACACCTTCCCCACACCCCTTCCTTCTTCCTGGGTTTAATTTTACTCCAGATTCCCTACCCATCTCCCCACAAAACGGGGGAACGGGAGTTGGGGTTGCGATCAGTTCATCACCTGTTTTCTCTGACACTGCTTCCTTCTCTCCTGCTCCCAATAGAAACAGTCTGCCACAAAGACCACATACTCACTGCTGCAGTGTGAATCCTCTTCATGGGATGCAGTTCCTCACAAACTGCCCCGCCACGGGTCCCTTCCAGGTGGCACAGTCAGACCCTCAGAAGCAGGCTGCTCCAGTGTGGATACCCCACAGGGCCACAAATCCCAATGGAAAACATGCTCCAGCGTGGGCTCATCTCTTCTCAAGGCCACAGGTCCTGCCAGAAGCCAGCTCCAGCATGGGCTTCCCACAGGCTCCCAGCCTGCAGGCATCCAGGTGCTCCAGCATGAGGTCTTCCACGCTGATCTCTGCTCCCCCACTGATCTCCATGGCTGCAGGGCACAGCTGCCTCACCAAGGTCTGCACCACGGGCTGCAGGGGAATCTCAGCTCCGGCATCTGGAGCACCTCCTCCTCCTTCTGCACTGACCTTGGCTCCTTCAGAGCTGTTCCTATCACATATTTTCATTTTTCTCTCTGGCTGAAATTTGCTTGTACGCAATAACTTTTCTACCCTTCTTAGAAATGTCATCCCAGAGGCGCTACCAGTTCCACTGATGGAACGGTAGTGGGTGTGTGTGTGGCCGGTTTTGGCCAGTGGAGGGTCTATCCTGGAGCTAGCTGGCATTTTCTTTATCACATATGGAGGAAGCTTCCAGCAGCTTTTCACAGAAGTCACCTCTGTAGCCCGTCCACTACCAAAACCAGCTACACACACCCAGTACAAGCATCTACTGCTCTAAATGCTACAAGGGATTAGTTGCAGAGGGAGGAAGAATGACATAGAGAAAAGCCTACTACAAGGTAAGCATAATAGTAAGCAAAAAGAAGTAATGTTTGAGGCAAACAATTTATCTTTTGCACCAATTCCCCAGATTCACTTCAGTTGATTTAACGAGTAGTAATAGTATAAAAAGCAGATAAAGGGTCTTTTGCAAGTAATGCCACTGATTAAAATAAACTCCAGGCATTGTAGTTAACAGCTGTATTAATCCCTTTCTGCATCACTGTTCCTAATATAAATCAAGCATCATACAGAGATAGCTTAGACTAATTATTGTTAATGATCTGAGCTCTTTGCCTGACTCCACTTATGATATATTGGTATTACAGTGAGAGGGAACCAATAGCAAATTTGTTTAATTACACCATTCCATTTTAAGCTTTAAGAGATATATTTTGCTTTTTTAAGATTTCAATTATGTTGTACTATTTTGTATTATTGGGAAAAGAAAAATAATTATTACAGTACAGAAACATAAGTTTATTTCGTAAGTAAAGGATTCACTTTAGAAAAAGATACTGTGTTTGGAAAAAGTTTCCTTTGCGAATAACAGCAGGAGCTCATTGCTTCAAGTTTAGCACTACATTCTGTGTAGGAAAACTGCCTTTTTTATTCTAATAGGAAAATTCTATAACCCTAATTAGTTACTTAGTAGAACATGTCAACACTTTACAGTGCCTTGTAAGTAAAAGTGAATCTTGAACACATGAAATTGCAGGCTTCAAGCATGCAATAGACATATGGTCATTTTTCTAGCACTCCTCTCTACTACCAACAAAAATATATGCATAAAGACCCAGCCATCTCCTGTTTTCTAGCAAATAAGAAAGAGAATGATGAAAAATCAGGAAGGCTTCAGAGCCAAAACATGATGAATAAAGTGAATTTGTTTAGAGAACAGCCTTCAGATTTAGAATTAGTTATTCTGACTTTTCAGTTCATGAAGATACTATTTTGCATGGTGTAAATCAAGATATTTTTCCACATTACTTCTTCATTGTTTCGGCACTGTGGGAAAGCCCCTTTAACTAGCAGTTTCCGGGTTATCCTGCCTGTGTTTTTATCACAAATGGTTAACTCTCCACTAGGCTGAGGGGTATATACTTGCATACTACTTTTCTGCCTGGAGGGTGGCTGATTGTGCTTCCTGTTTGGCTGCTTCCAACTTGTTGTTTTACCTTTAGTCGATACAAAGACTAGATGCTGGAGAGTTCCTCCAGAATTGAAATAATTGATGAATATTTGCATCAACTTCCACCTGTTGGCAGATACACTCAAACTGCAATCACATATTTGGGCCAAGATGAAAAAAAACCCAAAAAACAAAACCAAACCAAAACAAAAAACCCCCAACAACCCTCCAAAAGCCTGTCTCAGAAGGGAGGATGTTTCTGATAAAAAAATAGGTTTATCCCTGTTCCACTATGGGCAGGCCATATTCAACCCAGTGGGCAGAAACTTTCCTTGTACCTATAAAACAAGGGGTGCAAAATTCAGCTCTGGGATATTATTACTTTCCTCACATAAACTTCAACAACAGAAAGAAAAGAAGGAAAATGAAGCAAGAACTGACTATGGAAAGCAAGGAAAGTCTAATAAATGCAAGTTCTATCTAGGCAGGGAATCAGGCAGGAAAAGGGTGTGATAAAGAATTAGAATAGGAAATGTGACAGATAAAAGAATTCAGAATTTGTTTCCAGTATGAATTGTTTAGAAATAGGAGCGGTTGCTGCTGTAACTCTGAATTTTCACAGCTTAGATTTTTCATACATTGCATCAGTGAGTTTTCTCGAGCAAGTAACTGCAGTTCTGTCCTCCAGCAGACACACTTAGAAAAGGGTATCCATTTAGGCTAATTCAAGGTTCGTTTATTTTACTCAAAATAAGATTCCTTCAACTAATGTTTTATATATTGCTTATGGACTGCTCATCATCATTATGGCTGATGTATGGAGGGGAAAAAAAAGAGATACTCCTCTGATCTCAGGGAAAATGGTTGTGTCTAGGAGAAATAACTCAGAAGAATTCATTGTAGTACAAAATTATCTACATATTTCAGCTGAGATTAGTGTCCTCGTGAGCAACTTGCTATTTGCATAGTTGACCTGCAGGTTAGACCTGCTCAGACAGTAGCATGTTTGTGCATTTCACATTACCAAAACACTTTCTAGGTTTTAAAGTTATTAGTCAGCGTTCACATACTCACTTTACCTTTTTGCTCATCCCTGACTGGTTCCAAGTTTGTATATACTTTTGTCCCTGGTTTGCTCAGTGTGGAGAGCAAACATTCCAAATTGCATACAACAGTTGTTGATTTCACATGCACACAAACATGTCTTTATATACTTATGAGACTGGAGCACAGCCCATCTTATGGTGTTTGCATTAGTTAAACACTGTAAATATTCCTGAATTTATATACATTCAAAGCTTGCTAAGACAGTTGTTATTAAGGGTATGATTTCTACTGACACCTTTGGGAGTTTTTAAGTCCAGACAGGCTGAAAGATCAGCCTTTAGTCTGCATTTTTTTTGCCGTGTATCTCACCAACAGCTGAAACTTTGCAAGGACATAAATGTACGTGCTTAGGTCATTTGGTAAAGCACACAGGGATTAAACCTTGAAAATATTTCCAAGCTGCGTGAAAACAAGACCAACAGGATTTTGTTAAGATATTTGCCTTAATTGGAAAGGCTTAAAATAAAGGATCATATGATTAAAAAAAGCAAGGATTGCCTGCTATTTGTTGTAACCCCTATTTCTGTAGTGCCCCTGTAGCCAGAGAAGCAGCTGTTCATTGCTGACATTCTCCCTGCCAGGCATTCCAACTCTCTGAGGTAATGGGCTACAAGCATACGGGCCTTCGCTTTAATTCTTTCAGCGTATCCTTCCGCATGGATAGAGCGAGGGGAACGCCTCCAGGAAAAGAAATTAAATGCACACACACAGAGGCACACAGGGACGGCCGATTAGAAAATATTTCTGAGAACGCAGTTTGCGCTCATGCGGCACAGCGTCACATGAAAGAAGCCGCCTGAAGAGCTGGCTGGCACAGGTTTATTTTGTTGTAGTATTTTCTTCCACCCCCCCCAGCTCTTTACCCAGTGGAATGATATCCAGAGCAAGTTTTTTGAGACAGGAAGTGAGGAATGTTTTCACTATGAGTGATCTGAGAAGAAGGTGGGTTAGCCGAGATAGCAGCTGTTTGGGACAAGAGGAACACAGTAAGTCAGTTCCCGAGGAATACAGATGAGATGGCTCCGGGAGAAGAAGTCTGGGAGCGCTGGGGTTTTTTTTCGGCCACACGTATGTGAAAGGAGACCCGGTGTCTTTGGATCGCTGTGCAAGGTAAGGGGGAAACAGCGGTCACAGTAAAAACATAGCGGGTGTATTCTCTGCTGTGTACCGTAAGGCTGAAGAGTTTCAACCACTTACTTTTTGAAAAGTAGATGGTTGAAATATGATTGTGGGACTGTGCTTCTGGAGGTGGCCGAAGTTTGAAATATGAACTTACTGCTGCTCTCTCAGTCCAAGAGTCATGTCAAAGATTAACTGGTAAAACAAGGAGAGGGTGGAGTATTTTGATTACTTTTTTGTCTGCCCAAAAATCTCTGAAATAAAAATATACATATTTCAAGAATGTGAAGTAATAGGAACCCTTTTTCACCATGATATATTACAGTTTTATTTTGACTACTGTCATTTATGCAGGCTACTTAAAAGTATATGTAAAGTAAAATGCTAATAATTGAGGGGGGAATAGGAGGTGAAGGTAAAGGAGAAAGCACAGTGTTCAGTAATCACACATTAGTCACGGCCATGTTGCTGAAATTCTAATATAGCATTTTTGAAACTACAGGTTTCTCTTGAAATATAAAGGTACAAAGTTTGGCCGCTAAAAACATTTTAGCTGTTGTATGAAAATTCCAGGCTTGGTGAATAAAGGTTTGTTATTGTAAAGGTCATCAGCTGGATTTGTAACTCCTGGCAGTATGTAGCCATGAGTTATGGCTGAAGTAGCTTAAAACAATGCAGGTATGTCTGAATTTAAAATAATGCAGCAGGCAAATTTGAGAGCACCTAGGACTGCAGAATGCACAGTTGCTGAATAAAATCAGCACGGCTATGTTTGCAAGAACTACACATGGCTGCAGTAGAAGATACTGAATGATACCCTGGTGTTATTCAGCAAGCTTGCCTTAATTCTACAATCATTTCTGGGGCTTCGCTTTGTGTTTAATCCATGTTAGGAATCTTTTTCAGTTTTTTTTTTTTGGTTTTTTGGTGTTTTTTTGGTGGGTTTTTTTGGGTTTTTTTTTTTTTTTTTTTTTTGGTGACATGGTCTGGAAGTTAATTACTTGAGCTTTTCTTGTAATAAATGGGTTTCAGAAGTCATGAAGATTATGTCAGGCTTTCAAAAATGAAATAATTTAGGGTAAATGCTCAGTGGAGCATTTAAGCTAAACAACAGATCATAACCTGAAGAATGTTCCTGGCTGGCACATTCTGAAAATTCTGTTCTAAACTTCCTTACTATGTTTGCATTGCTACCTGTTTGCATCGTGATATAACTGAAAGTCTGAGGCTGCCTCATGTCAGCATTAGATAGTTTGGAAATTTCACCTGTCAGGTTAGCCTGTGGTTAGTGATTTTTATTTTTTTTTTCCATGCTCTTAGAATACTTTTCTAACTCTTGATATGGGCATAAAAGATTTAAAGTCTTTCATACTCAGTGGTGCTCCATAAAACCTGAGATTAAAACACTTCTACACTTCTACATTTCTGACTGTAGCTTTCAGAGAGGAGTAAATTGGATTCTCTCATTGCTGTAGCAGGAAAGAGGACATCTAACTGTGCAAAGAATGTATTGGAAAACGGGCCTCGGGGACATGAGCTAAGGTCAGCCAGCTAAAAGTTACTCTGTCAGGAATAAACCCAGTGTGAGATTGTGCTGGCAGTGGACAGGGGACTAAAAGCTTCTGTCTGTAGAGCATTCCCTGCATGGTGTTCAAGCAGGGCTGGATTTGGAGGATCAAAGTGCAGAGGGAGTAATAAAGTGAGGATTCCCTCTGTATCCTTACATTTTTCAGGGAAACCTTTTGTTTCTGTTGTTACTTATTCTACAGCTACACCCAAAAATAAATTTGTTGGTGTTTGGTGAGGATTGTTTTCTTATTCAGCTAAGACTTTAGGTAGTATCTTTTGAGGATGGGGATTGTGTAGAATGGTAGAACTGCTTAAAGATTATCACAGACGAGGTCATGAAATCTGCTTCTGGTCATTCTTTGGAGTAGGGTTGCAAAGATGTCACTGAGAAAAAATGCCATGTCGCCTCCTCTTTCTCCCCATTGTAGGCCTTAATGTCTTTTCTCCTTCCTTTCTTCTTTGCGGTGCTGCTGACTGGGGAGTAGCGAGTCTGATACGGGGTTTTTAGCCTAAAGAGTTTGTGGTTATGTTGGATAAGTTTCTAGGCGGGTATATCAATGTCCAAGGAGAATGTGGTATCTGTTTACAGGTATACCTTTGCGTTTAAAAGCAGGTTTGCTAGGAAGACTTCTTCCGGTTCCTCCTTTCCAAAGAAATGCATATCCTCACGTTCCTTCTGTCTGGTCATCCTGAGAGTCCGCAGAAAGCAAATTGTGCCTTTTAATATGTGCTACTAATACGTGCCAGCCTGGAAAAGAATTTAAGAAGGAAAAGTAGGCGTTTGTTTTCTCTCCCCTTCCGTCGGGGCGGCCCTGCCGCTAGAGGTGCAGGGGCAGAGCGGCAGCCGGCGGCCAGGCAGCGGCGGCGTTGTCCGGACGGGGCTCCGGGGTCGCTCCCGCCGCCCCGCACAGCCCAGCCCAGCCCGGGGCAGAGCAACCTCACCGAGGGAATGGCATCCCTTGCCCAGGGGAGCAGCGTGCACCGGGGGGATCGCTAAGGCGCCTTCCAGCCCAGACCTTTCCGTGACGCTATGACAAGTTTCATAGACCAGGCTGCGTGCGCTAAGAAAACGCTTGGAAAAGGAGAAAGGCAAAGCATGGAATGGAGTTGACAGGAGAGGCGGCGTGAAGGTGTTTGCAAAAGGTGGAGAGATGGGTGGCTAGCTGTAGTCCGGGTAAGAGTGTGTTTTTCAAGGAAAAATTAGAAAATAAATGGTTCTCAGAATTCACATACTCTCTTGGAGAGGCAAATCATAACCTGAAGCATCATACAGTAGTTTAGCATAAGGAATAATGGTATAATTTGCTGTAATCCATGGAAGATTAGAGGAATTACACTTTGTCTGGTAGGAAATGGCTAAGGTGTGAGTTTTAACGCTTCCCTTGCCTTTCTCTTTTTTGTTTTGCCTTTTTCATTCCTGGGGCTTCGCTTTGTGTTTAATCCAACAGCAGAGAGTGGCTGAGGCACGAATCTCTGAAAAACAAGCCAGGTTGCTGGATTTGCTGTTAAAGAAAATGTCTTTGTTAAGTACTATAAATACCTCAGATTTCACAGACATATTTCATTTAAAGATCAATTCAGTTTATAAATATTTATTTTAAGACATTGCAGTCACACCTGATTAAGACTCATTATTTACTTGTGAGTTTTAAAAAAGAGATCAACTTGCCAAAACCCAATGTCGTCTGTGGAAAAACCAGTAACACTGGTACTTATTTCTTTATTTGAATACATAAGAGCCCTGCAGTTTGGAAAGGTAGACTGATAATTTAGATTTAGAAAAAATATACATGTTATTTTTCCCATGTCACCATTCCCCTTTCAGTCAAAGTATTTCTGATTCTTGTATTTCTTCTCTTTCTCTTTTGTTCCTTACTAGGACTCCAGTGGATGTCTCTTCTCCTTGTCTCTTGGTGGAACACTTTCTTGGCTTTAATGGATACTGCTGCTGCTGGTTGATCTCTGGAGACTTTACAGCTCCTTGCCTTTTGAGAGGAGGAGACTTGTCCTCACCTCTCAAGGCCTCAGTGGTAGTAGCTCCTTATCACTAACCATCTCTGGGGGAAAAAGAAGATGCCTCTACCTTTTGGGTTAAAATTGAAACGAACTCGACGTTACACAGTATCCAGCAAGAGCTGCTTGGTGGCTCGTATCCAGCTGCTTAACAATGAATTTGTGGAGTTCACACTGTCAGTGGAAAGCACGGGCCAGGAAAGTCTGGAAGCAGTGGCTCAGAGGCTTGAATTGCGGGAGGTAAGTGAGTTGTCAAGTGAAGGCATAACTTTCGTTTTTGGTTCTTGATGACCTGTGTGGTAAATCCTTGCCATGTAGGGTAATCAGCTACTGGAGCAGCTGTCTTGTGTTCCCACTGTTTCTTCAGCTTCTGGTCTTTATGGGACTTGGATTGCTCCTAAACTGTTGCAAAAGTTGTTACAGAGTTTAGGGAATGTCCAAGGGGAAGAAATGTGAGAAGTTTTGGTGAATAAAAGCTTAGAATAATAAACAAAGCAATGTTTTTTTAAATGTGAAAGTGCTGAAAATTCTGCTTTAAAAAACCCACAAAGGAAGAAAATAATTTCTACCTGAGCAACATGGTTACAAACTACAGCAAGACTTGAGTCATAAGACAGCATATTATTTGTGTGTAGCTTTTTTCTAATGTATTAGTGCTGTGAGAAGAATCTAAAGCACAAAATGTGATAAGTGTACCAGTTACCAACTGTTTGTCTTGCTTGTTTAAATACCACAAATATATTTGCAGACACTGTCTTGGAGCTCATATATAGTCATGTACACTGAATGCTGGAATTATGATGAGACTTGATTTGTGCTGGTTGAATATGTAAATATCTGTTCAACCTGACTTTTTCCCCCAGAATCTCCTTACTTGGTTGTTGAAGGATTCTTTTAGAACAGCAATTTACTCTTCCACATATTTAGTGATTATTCCTACATCTCCTGTGTTGAGTGAGTTCCTTCTGAAATGCTAAGCTTCGAATGTTAACAGAAATCTACATAGAGGACCAACATATGAACCAGTGTCATTATTTTATAACATTGTTGAGCACAGGTGGTTTGAATGCAGTATTTGGATGCTCTCAATCCTGGGTGAATTGACATTTCCCACTAGAGTCTGAAAGGTTTAGTTTAGTTGATTATGGAGTCACTGAACTGTGACAGCATGTGCACTTCTGGGGGGCAGCAGAGAGAAAACTAGTGATACAAGTTTAGTGTTGCTAACATTGTTCTGAAAAATATACTTTTGTTCTGTTGTGTTGTCTGCTATAGAATTACCTTTTGATTATGGGATTCAAATACAGGATGAAACCCCTGGCCTTAGGTAACCAAAATATGAGTAATTGTGAAAATAATTAATAATAAACACTTGCATTTATAACTATGATCTTTTAAAGTATTATCTTTTTATTGTCAAACAATGACAAATGTTGGTAACTTTGCTCAAATATTGAGCAAATATATTTAGAAAACAATCCTGCAAACATTTATCACTTTAGAAACTATGCATTACTGTAGGATTCCTCAGTGGGATATGTTATATATAGTCATTTGTTCTCAGAAATGTGTTTTATTTTTTCTTTTTAAAGAATAATAAAAAGTGAAATAGGTGTGAAGCCATTAATCTATAAGGGTTTGTTTATTGTGGTTGTTTTCAATTGCAATATGTATTCTTGTAGTCTCCCAAGTATGTTTTTAGAGTACAGTTATTTTGGAAAAAGCAATTCTTTGCAAGGGTATACCTTCTTGTTTTGATCTTGCTCCTTCTAGCAAGAGGAGAATCTAGCTATGCTTGTAGCCTTAGTGTTTACTTAGAACACATCGGACATATTTAGAATTCAATTATTGTTGTGTGAAAGATTTTTTCAGTTTTATCTGTCCACTTTCAGATGTGGCTTCTAAGTCACAGAAACTATAGAATTTTTACTGTTTGCAAAATGCAAAGGCTTTGTCTTCCTGAATGATGACTACCAGCTTCTATTGAACTAGTCACAGAGTGCTGGAGATGCACTTTTTTCAGCTATTCTTCATTATCTCTTTCTTTGGAACCACTCCTAAAAATCTTTTTAAAAACAAACAAAAAAAAAAGAGAGCGAGAGATGCAATTCCAATTAAGAGTCATATATCAGAATAAGGGAGTTGACAGTACACTATTGAACTCTGAGCAGATTCCTTCAGTCATGCATTCTTGCATGGATTATTTTGGCAGGAAAATATGTTGCAATAAAAGGGAATGGAAAATAGGGATATAAATTACTTTCCAGAGCCTGCATTCAAAAAAAGTTGTTCTGCCTTTAAATAGTCAGATTTACCAAGCAGATACTGTATGATTCCTTGCTTAGTAGAAAGTTTTCAGAATGAAGTATGTGTTTAGCACTTTTCTTAAATCTGCAAAAACAATTTCAGTCTTTGATACAGTAAAATACAAAGTATTTCTGTAAGAAGTAGCATATTTTTAGTGCATTGAGCAACCTTAAAGCATGAAGTTGAATTCCAAATGTTAAACATGAAAGTATGACTGTTTATCTGAGTACTGAGACTCAGGACCATTCTCAAATCCAAGGTATCAGTTTCAGATTACTGTATATGGCTTACACAGCTAGGACAAGCAGTTCCCAAGCATCTTCAAAACAGTTTATTGCATGAGGCATTAGGGGAATATCTACCATTTTTTACACATTCAATGGTAACATTTGTAAATACCTCTTTCTCTCTGATGTAGTCTGGAATTGCTGAATTTGGAACGTGACCTGAACTATTTTTAATGGTGTGCCATCTTTTAAGATATTTGTTTTAACAGATCTTTATGTAAATAAGTCATCTTCAAATCAGGCATTGCATGGCTAAACACTGTTTTTCTTTTGATTTTCCAATTAGTACTTCTCAATTTCCAAGTTGTATACTAGTATGGACACATAGTTAGCATTTAGGAAGATTTACATATGTTGACAATTTTATTTTTTTTATTGAATGCTAAACTTTATAGAAAAGTGAAATGTATTAATTAAACTGAGTATCTTCTGGTATTCCTAGAATGTGACTCATCAGGAATGAGTATGTAATCCAGCTCTCTTAAACTGAGGAACTGGGGAAAGAAGCCAAAGCGAACAGTGGACATGTTACTTACTCTTTATAACACAGTCTGTCTTTTATCCTGTAAGGGAACTATAACCAAACATGATTTATACAAAAAGCTGTTACAGAAAACCATTCTGGAATCACAAGTTTTGCAAAACTGCTGAGAGCTCTGGTGGTTAACTACCTGAAAAAGTACGTACAGCGGTGTTAATCTTGCATCCAGGGCATGACTATGCCCTTGAAATCCTTGAAAATATAGGGATTTTTAAAACATTGTGATATAGCTAGGTATATTAGCTAGCTAGGTTTGGCAGGAGATGTTATAACTGGTGTCTTTCTCCTGTTGAATTTTTATTGTTTTCTAATAGCACTTCTAAACCAGAGAGAAGGGACAAATTCTGCTACTGTGTACAAGCAAATTCTGACTTAACTGCAGATATCTGGTAGAGTACAAGTATAAGAACCAATGGTAGGGAACTTCTGTGGAGTGTATGCATTGTGCATATGGAAGTTCCTGTGTTTGTTTTGGACATGCAGAGGAAAAGGAACCAAGGTTATCTGGATCCTGAGTAACTTCAAAGTTCTGAAACAGTGTTTTGGAAATGCTTGAACTATGCTGTGAAACATTGCTCTGAACTCTAAAATAGCAGTTCTCTTTTGGAGAAAACACAAAAAAGTACCTTTACTTCATTGTAGTGGTTTCTTAAATGTGTTTGGCATATGAAAAGAGTGTTTTTAAAATTAGACCAAGTACAACCATAAATGCACTTGGTTTATCAGTATACCATATTGACAGACAAATAAGAGTTGGCCCATGTTATGACAGAGAAATCATTAACATAATTATGTTTATGTCTTGTATCAAAGTCTGACAACATTTTAGCTGATACTTGCAGAAATAAGAGGAGAAGCAGTGCTCGTATCTGAATTGCTTTGGTTGCCTCCCTGAATCGGATTTTCTTTATTATTAGGAAAGGAGAAATTGGCATGGAGGAATGTATATAAGAATGCAGATCTTCCATGTGTTATCTGATTAGTTTTAAAGATGCTGCTTTATTGAAAAGCAATTTGAATCCATCTAAAACAAATATTAATTATAAGAGTGTGATAATTGTAATTCAGGAACCAAGATAAATTGAAGGATAGAGCAGTCAGGCAAAAATCAGTAAAATTATTGTAGTTCTTCCTTTCTCTGAAGAAAAGAAGATACATATTCAGGTAAAGGGTTTGCACTCAGTCTTATTATACTGAGCAGCACAAAATTAAGGGTTTTCCATGAGAACAATAATGGCAATTAGCAAGCCTTGCCTCTGTTTTCCTTAGCATTTTTATAAAGTTAAGTCAGAATTTGAATATACCACTTAACTGCATTTTGTTTACTATCATGTCAGTGAATTGCTCTACAGTTTTATACCAATTTTGACAGAAGAGGTTTTCTTTATTTCTGAATCAAAGACATTAGCTTATTGTTTAGACTGCCTTGGAATTTGGCTTTTCCCATTACTAAAGCAATCAGAACTTAAGCCTCTGATGAACAGGAGCATGACACTTCTTCTAATATCAGTGATGTGTAAGGTGGAAGTCAAAAGCAGTTATGTGACTTCTTCCTTCTCAGAGCCTTGAACAGTGGTGGGAAAAAGAAGCGTGATTTTTTTTTTTTTTTTTTCAAAAAAAGCATATTTCTACATTTCTGGGTCATGTTGATAACTGACCTATCTCTGCCAGAAGTTAAAGTATGTCTTGGATATTGTGTTTTCTGTGCACTATGGAGATATGGCTCTTTAGTTTGTAAATTAGTCAGCTTACCTTTGTTGCATGTCCTAATGAGAAGAATCTTCCTTGCCTGTTAGAAGATTATTTATTCAAGATATTTAAAGGGTGTGAAACACAGTGCATTGTGATTTGCACAGTGCTTCATTTGAATAAACTAGAATACATCAGTTTACCTTGCAACATATTGATTTGCATATTTATTTCTCATTCCTTTTGTTTTGCTTTAAACTCTGGTTGGAAATTACTTTGTTTAAATAGCATTTGTGAAATCCGTATTAGAGTAGTTAGGAGAAAATAATTGTGTGTATGAATGTTGGAAAAAATGTTTCCATTATGAAAGAACTAAGATTTAAGAATAAATTGTCTCTTTGTTTATATAGCTACTCTGCTAAATATTCCCTCCTGCAGCTACAGTTGAAGAGCTAGTTAGTGTTAGAACAACAAAACCAGTATAGATGAAAGTACCCTACAGTAAATAGCTTCAATGTGGGGGAAAAGGGAGTTGTTTTTTTTTTTTTTTTTTTTTTGTCAGTGATCCTCCTATTTCTGCAAGAATTGGTCATGGTAATATATAGAGAAGTGCAATTTTCTACTTGGTGGCTGGTACATGATGAGAGTCAGAGAGATTTTTTTTTTCTCCACCATTCCCAGGAAGTTTTGGATACTGTGCACTGGCCAGTCCAGGCTGCACCAAGTCCTTTCTCAGCTAGAGATTGGGAAGTTTTGTGGAGGAGGTTGTCTGCTGTGATAAGAATGGAGTTTCTGGAGAATTTTCAAAGCCAGTTGTCTCCTTCCGTAGCTCTTAACATTGGGCATAGGGAAAAATTTTCATTTGGTATCTGCCAGTTGTGCTTAGTACAAGATTATTGACCCAGTGCTCCTGCACGTGGTTTATTTAAACTGTGCTATCCTGATAGCAGGAGCTTTCTGTATCCAAGCATAAAGCTAGACGTGGAAGAGCCCTTGGGCTAAATGAGATTTTAAGAGTTTGACTGCAGTGCTTATCCTTTAGTAATGAGAAGGTGCTTTCAGCATTCTGATCAGGGAAGTCTTGTATGTGTGGACAAGAGGAAAAGCTTGAAAATATATTTTGACTGCATTCTTCTGCTATTGTTTTCTCTTTTCTGATTTTTTGCCTCAGATCTTAGGAGGTGATTCCTCTGGTATGCTTGAGGCAGGTAACCAAATGCATTAATTGGAAGGCACTGTATTAACCATTAGAAAACAATTCTCCTTTCTAGCTTATTTGTAATCTATGGCATATTTTTTAAGATTTATAGTACGGGATATGGAAGTAACTGGAAAATATATTATTAAATATGTAAGGTTGAAGGAAATTTTGAACAATAATATGCCTCAGGGGATCTCCAAGTGTTGCATGGTCCTACCCTCTGCTCAGGAGGATCAGGTGCTTCCAGGGTTGCCTGCAGGAGTTTACCTTCCAGGGGCCTCCAAGGATAGAGATTTGACACCTCTTTGGGCTATCTGTTCCCGTGTTTGGCTAGTCTTGTTGTGAAATTTTTTTCCTGATCTAATTGGAATTTCCCACATTGCAGCAGTCCCCAGTGCTTCCCATACTTGTAGTGATTACTTCCAAGAATACTCTGGCTCTGTCTTCTCTGTGTCCTGCTCTTAGGCAATTGAAGTCTACAGTAAGATTTTACATTGTCTCTTCTTGACACTGATCAGCCCCACTTCTCTAGCTTTCACTGAACATCATGGTGAAACATCTAATATAGTCACCTGCAGTAATGTAGTTCTGTGGCACTCATGCCTGGTGAAACTCCTTTGCTTAGCTTAGGAAGCCTGGGTGACTTCAATGATGAAGTCACTCCCACCAACTTGTGAGATGTAAATACTATGTGGGGCTTTTGGTACTTTTGTGTTCTTGACAGCTCTTGAAATTTTATACAAAAATATTTACTGTCTCTAGTCTCAGAAAATAAATAGATAGAAATTAACTATGCAGAAATTATATGTTCTTTTTATTTCTATTTGATTTTCTTCAGAGGTGTTGGCTCATAAATAAGTCACTAAAATAAACAAACCTCAAAGTAGTGTTAATCTTAACAGCTTAACATATTTTAAGAATTATGTCATGCCATTCTTTTTAGCACTGGATGTTGTCCTGAGCTGCTAATAATAAAATGTTTTAGCAATGAATAAAAGTGGGTTCTATTTTAATCAGTGTGAATATTCCAGGGTGCATAAGCTCCTCTGAAAACTCACAGGATCAAATTCTGCCCTTGAAGTGAAGTGAAAGGTTTGCATAGAAGTCAGAAGACCAGTCTGTAGTATTTTGCATGGCTTGTTGAAAGATATGCTGGATTCCAGAGGATATTTTAAAATGTGGAAACATTTTTCTTAGTCCATTATGCCAGTAACTGCTCAATTCTGTGTGTAGGCAAGAAAAAGCAGTCAGTGTTTCAAACAACAAGATCTACTCAAGTGATCATCATGCCTTAAAAAAAGTCTATGTATTCAGTTTAAATTCAGGGTGTGGAGCCAGGAGTATTTCACATCAGTGCATTTGAAACAGTGGCAATGTTTGTGGTCTCTTTCTCACATTTGTTATACACGTGTGCTTCTATGAGGTTTAAGTGCACCAAGGGTGCAAGTGACTTTATTCAAACTATTGCTGTATTTTTTGGGGGGTGGATTTTTAGTTGGTTTACAAATGTGTTTGTGTGATATCATCTATAGAAGTCTTTCAGCTATAGCTTTTACCCTTTGCTTTCAGTCTCTGCTGTGGCCATTGCCCTTGCCCTTGCTGTGGCCATTGCCCTTGCCCTTGCCCAGAATGTTGTGGTTCCACATTTTAGGTAGTGCTCAGCCCGAGGCTGAGCCCGAGGCTGATGTGGTTGTCCTGTCAGAGGAGTGGGCTGCCTCAGAGCAGAATGTCAGCCTGACTTTGGCTCCTGTGACTGCATGCATGGTGCTAGCAGTCTTGTGATGAAAGAGAAGCACACCTTTTTATGTGCATTCCTTTCCTTACCCAGTCTGCAGGAAGGATTAAGGAGTAGTCAGTCATTCAGTACATTTTTTCCTTTTAAACAATGATGTTGTAGTGAATGTGGTATTTCTTTTGCAATGGAGTTTCTGTGGTACTACTGTTTGGGATTTTTTCCCTAACATCTGATGGAATTTGAGATACTGTCTTCACAATATCCTTGTGGGCTGACAGTAGTCCCCTAAGGATTGGGTGATTGAAGAATAGAAATGAAATGTCCTTTAAGGTATCAGCAAACTTTTTGTGCCTGGACTGGGAAATGAGAAATGTGTTATATTATTTGTATTCAGAGCCATATTTCTTTTGTCCTCTTGAAACTCAGAGTATTTATGACTTTCTAAATTTGATTCTTGGCTTTCAGAATTTAGCAGTGATGAGCACACAGTGTCCACCTGAGAAAGAATTGGTTCGTAGGATTTGCTTTACAGAGAACTCTGTTTCTGATTTGGGAATAGTCTGGTTCTATACTGTAATTTTTAAATTTTCCCGTTCTGCACTTTCTCTAGATATCTCCCTCTACACAGAAAAAACCCTGCTTTTTTCTTCTAAGAACAGTTCTAATTCAATTGATTTTCTGTACTATAGGCTGTCTTTTTATCAGAGGGCCAGAGTTGTTTTAGAGTTTATAGAAAGCATCTCAAGGTTAAATAGGCAGATTTTGTCTGAACATATTTATTTTTTATCTTATGAATACTAATTTTAGAATTACATGGTAACTAGCACTAATTTTAATTTAAAGGATTTTTTTTAACCTTTGGGAAAAAAAGCCTCCCAAACACCAAAACCCACCAACAATCTCTTAGAACTGTGTTTATGCTAATTTAGAGAGGAGCAAAGAAGTCCATTTTGCCAGTGTGCAATGCCAAAGGAACATTATGCCTTAGAACTGGCTCTAATTTCCTACTTTTGCTAATATCCCAGACAAAATTATTTATGGAATAGTTCTCTTAATTTAATGCTACGCTTTGACTTTTGTGCCTTAAATTACTTGGTGGTGTATGCTGATACGGAGCACTGATTCAGTTGCTATCCAGGAAGTTTGGGATGGGGTATATATGCCCATGCTGTGGTTGTTGCACACACAGTCAGCCTGTCAGAGCTGTAACGAAAGCTTTATTTTGTGTAACTTAAAAATGTCTGAAAACATGGAAGGAAAAATATTGGGTTAAAGGTGTTGGTATTTCTGCAATTTCTACATAGATTAAAATTTATGCAGCAAGAACTTGGAGAATTTTCATGTAAATACCTACAAATAATTGGAAATTCCTAACATTCACTTATCTCTCTCCCTCAGTTAAAACACTTCTAATTATGGTATCTCTACTTTTGCTATGATAATGACATGAATATTTTCCAGTCCGCATCTGTTTGCTGGTCCAGAACTGAATGAAATATGTTCTGTGGGAGCAGATTTTGGCCGGTTTAAACATAGTGGAGAAATTTAAATTTTAGTGGGTGACTCTGCAGTATGGGTTTTGAACTGTACTGTGAAGAAAGAGAAAAACAGTCTGATCCAGACTCCTTCTGGAAGAGGATCTAATAAAAATGAGATTGTGTTGCTCAAGATGCTGTCCAGTAGGATTTTGACCTTCCAAGGGTGACATCCTTCAGCCTCTCTGGGTGGTCTGTTGCAGTGCATACTGTATGCTGTGTTTTGGCTTGGTCAGGAGTTGCCCACTCCTGCTCTGCTGTATCTGGTCATTTTCCTGCTCATGCTGTGAGCCAGCATATGCTTTAATGAGCTCAGCTGTGACTGAGCAGCTGTCCTGTGCTCTTTTGTCCTTCAGCATCCCATGTGAGCCTCCCTACCAGGTGCCCAGGGAAGCCTTGCTTTCCTCTACTGCTGTCCCATGTCGTTTTCCATTTGCCTTCCCCACTTCCCTTAGATTTCCTGTCACACATGAATGCCTACTATCAGCATCTGTAAATTTCCACAACAGAGTTATGAGGTATGAACTATTTCCAAATAAAGAGTAGTTCTGGTCCAATATTAGGTGGGGGACCTTATGTACCTGAGTTGGTTATCTGGATGTAATGTCTGCTTTTTATGGTAAATGTCTCTGCAGTTCCCTGAAGTTTTCAATAACCCATAGCCTTACTCAGTGTTTTAAAACATTTATTTCTACGTAGCAAAACTTTCATACAGTATTTTTTATCTAATATCATAATATTAACTTTTTTATCATTGAAATGCCTCTTTTTCAGATTACATATTTCAGTCTCTGGTATTATAATAAGCAGAATCAACGCAGATGGGTAGATCTGGACAAGCCTCTGAAAAAGCAGCTGGACAAATATGCCTTGGAGCCAACTGTATATTTTGGAGTAGTGTTCTATGTGCCTACTGTTTCTCAGCTTCAGCAGGAGATTACCAGGTAAACCTCTTAGTATAAACTTCTATGTGTCTATTATATTGCTCTCAGCATTCTGAGATGCATAGCTTATTTAAAGGTTGTCTGCTTTCCATTCCCCTGGCTTTAAAGAAATGAAAATTATTTTAGGCAGAATTTATGTTCAATCTCTATGCTAATTTATCTTTGGAATAATTTAAATATGTGATAAACTAAGAAAGCAACTACATTTTTGTCATCTTAGGAATCTGCTCAAACCTGTTTTAAGTAGCAGGCATACCTGTGTGGTCAGACTTTTAATTGTTTTAGACCCTTCATGTTTGACTTTTTAATTTTTTTTGTTGTTGTTGGGGTGTTTTTTGGTTTTTGGTTTTTGTTTGAAGAACCATATGTTGCTTTCATGGACACCTATCCTGCACAAAGTAGTTGCAGATTTTATTAAGCTATGCTTGCTTTGCTTTGCTTTCAGTACTTTCTTTTTGTTTAGGACAGTACATTGGCAAACCGCAGGCTACACTTCAGCTTGTGATTTTGTTTGTGTATCACTGAGCCATAAATATGGATGTTAGTTCTGGTATTACATGTGTGTTTCTACTGTGAAACTGGGGAACATCACATAATTGTTGTTGACTGCAGGGGGAAAAGTAACATTGAGCATATATACTAGCCTGTTATTCCTATGGGCCTGTGCATTGGCTTCTAATGGCCTAATGGATAGACTTATTGATTATTTTTAGTTGGCGGTTGACTAGAAAACCCATAGTTAGATAACGTATTGTTATTTCAAGTATGTGTGCTTGTGTTAACTGACTTTTAAGCGTAAAACGTAAGGTTGGCCCTGCTTTGAGTTGGGAGTTGAAACAGATGATCACTCAGGTCCTTTTCATCTTAATTTATTCTGTGGTTAAATGGAACTGTTTCTGTTCCTAAAATATCTTGCCAGACACCTTCTCTGCTAATTGTGATGTGAAAGCTTTTCAGGGTCACCATGTGCAGACCTCTTGGTGCAGGCACTGGTGCTGTTGTGTACTGCTTTAGTTTGGCAGCTTTAGTTTTTGGTTTTGTGTAATTATGTAATTTCTGAAAGATATTTTTTTTGAAAACTCCAGTTTTGTGCTACTTCTTGGCAATTTTAATGGCTTAGAAATCTGTGATTCAGAATCTGTGTTGGTGTAGTAGAATATATTAGAGAAAGATAAATAATTGTTTTGCATTGGAGAGCTAAATTGCAGAAACACCTTGAATAGTTTTCTCTGGTATTTATTTAAAGAATATGGTGTTTATGCTGGAGCTTTAACAAAAATTTGGCAGTCTGCTGCCTGGTAGAAAGCTGGAATTTATGTGCCCGCCTTATGCTTGTGTCCTAGAGATGGTACTTACTTTGCTAGTAAGAGTCTGGGTTAATTTCAGAAATCTGTGGGTTTTTTCATGCCTGTTTGATATAAATGAGATTGAACATGTTCAAGAAAATTATATGTTTAATGTACACCAGGAAGTGGAAATGCTATAGATAAAAAGAGATGTGCTGTGTATAGGTACTGTTAAGATTCTTTATCTATATGTTTACTTTTAATAGCAGTTCTATGGAAAGAGCTTAGCTTCTGCTTCGTAACTGGGAAGACTCATTCCCTAAATGCTTTGGGCTTTTTATTTTCCTTTTATTTAAGGCCTGGGTTTAGTTCCAGCTGTTCTTGTGTGTCTTTTATAGGGATGTTACTGTCATATGATATACTGGGGTTTCATAGTAGGGCCCCAAGAGGCTGAACAATATTTATAAATTATCTTTGTATTTAACAGAGCAGTAAACAGTGATGGAAGAGACCTGTCCTTTAACATGAATAAAATTTATGTGGAGTTCACCTGACATTTTTAATCAGTGAATGAATTACAGCACATGCTTCCATGTTCTCTGTATTAATACCTTACATTACTAGAGTTAACATCTAATATGAGGAAGAACTTTTTAAAACTAGACTTATAGAAGACAAATTTCCTCCTTGGCCAAGTCTGTGTTGCTGTAATGGCAATTTTGAGGTGTTTTGGACTCCAGATAGAAAGTTCTGTGGGTGGCTGATGGGGGCAGAAAAATTCAGGCAAACAGTGGCTCAGACTGTGGACAAACAGTGCAGCTAGTAGTGGTTGCATGTATGAGAGATAGTGCAGGAAAAGCATAGATTAAAAGGAAAAAAAGGTGCCTTGAAAGTGAGAACAAAATGTAGTCAGAAGTTGTAATGCAGAAAGAAAATTACTACTGGGACTGAGGGAATGTACGTTCTTAGATGTGTTGGAAGAGAGTGCAGCGACCCAGCAGCAGTTTACTGAACATTGTAAAGAGACAATAACAATAATTTTAAGGAAGAAAGAGGGGAAAAAAAAAAAAAAAAAAAAAAAAAGAGAGTTTGGTAGTAGATAGAAAATGTGAAGGTGCTTTAAAATCACTGATGCTAGAATGGTATGTGAAAGTTAAGGGAGGCAGGAGTTTTAAAAGGCCTTCAAGTAGTGCGTCCAAAGGATGAGGAAGACTACCCTCTACTCAAACTGGGAAATGCAAAGAGGAATAGGAAATGCAGGCGTAGTCTTCTACTCTCTCTTAAAAATTAGGAAGCCCATGTTAGCTTTTTCTCTTTTCCCCCCCTGTAGGTATCAGTATTACTTGCAATTAAAGAAAGATATCTTGGAGGGCAACATTCCTTGCACACTGGAACAAGCAATACATCTGGCTGGTTTGGCAGTTCAGGGTAAGTAAGAAATTGTGCCAACTAGGTAATGTTGCCTTAGAAACTTGGTGGTATATTTGCTATTGCTTGTTTTCTATTTGTCAATCAAGAGACCCAATTCAGTAAGTTATGAAAGGGGCTTGCTCCTTAAGACTTTGTCATACAGGCTGAGGAGAGCAACAGTGGGATCAGTGGCCCTGAACTTGCTTCTGTGCTGTCCTCAGAGGTGTACCTGGGCATCTAACGGGCAGTTTCAGGAGCTGGATTTGAATTAGACATTGGAGTTCCTTTAGGGGCAAATGCTTCAGTTGTCTGCCTACATTGACAGAGCCTTCCTCTGTTTCTCTTAATGAAGACTCTATTATGACATATCTTCATAAATAAGCAACTTTGAATGTACTTGCATTTCTACTTTTTATCCAAAGTTTTCTATTGCTTAAGATTATTTCAAGTTAGTGTGCAAGACTGTTAACAGTTCCTGTGTTCAAATCGCTCCTGAAAACACATTTCTGTGATACCTCTATGAAAAAGGCAGCTTTATTTCTCCTAGCTAGGGTCAGAAGGGATGGAGTATATACCAGTCCTGAGTCTGTCTGCACTGATCATGTTCTGTGTTCCTTGCAATGTGCTTGTGTGATTTGAAATCTCTCAAAAGTTTGTAGTGGCAACAGCTGTTTTTAGTGTGTTTGTATATTGTTATTTATATATCATTCACAGTGAATGGCACTTCAGCACATTTAACAGCAATTGTAAAACTGCCAAAATTGAACAGGACTTAAAATCGCTGGCAGTACAGTGATTTTTTTTTGTTTGTTTTTTTCTTAATTATATACATTGGTTGCATTACAATAAAGATGTTGATTATGGTTTTTGAAAATGTGGTTACCAGTGGAGTAGGATAAATTGCATTATGCCTTGTTTATATAACAGTGACTCTGTTTAAGCCAAACCAGTTTTTAATGGTCTTCAACTGAAAAAATCTTGCTGTGTTGTTTGGACAGTGTAAATGTCTCTCTGCTGAGTGACTTCTTTATAGAAAACTTTCAATATAACCCTCTTTTGAGATGGAAAGTACTCATCCTTTTAGCTTTCACCTTCCTTTTTTATTCCTGTATAAGAGCTGAAGTGTATGTGTTGATAACACAATGAAAAAACAACTCAAAAAAGCACAGGTTCTAAATTAAGGCGCTCCAATGACTGAAGTAGCTTATACCAGGTAGGTTCATAATTTTAGTAATTAGTTAGTAATTTTTTGGTGAATGAACAGAAGCAGTGCTTGCTGTTTCAAGTCAATTGGTATTGGGTCTGTATTTAAAATCTGTACAATAGGTTAATTCTAAACACTGACTCATCTCAAGAGCTGTATTGGTGTGATGTGTCAGAGGTGCTTCCCTTTCATGATATAAATAACTTCCAAACACATTAAGTGTTTTGTCATTTCTTCTTCTCAACCCGCAAGGAGTGTTACCAATTTTTCTGAGCAAGGTAAAAAGATAGGGATTTTTGTAACGTTTTCTTTTTATAAACATTATTGATTGTAGTTCGATAGGATGGAGGTTTACTACTTGGAGATCCTACTGCAATTAATTGGGTTTTGAATAATTTTGGTATAATGTTTGAATCCAAGATTTTTTTTATTTTTTAGCGGATTTTGGAGACTATGATCAGTATGAATCTCAGGAGTTTCTACAAAGATTTGCTTTGTTTCCAGTGGTAAGTACTTTCTTTAAATTGGCACATTTAAATTATTAAATTGACAAATTTAAATCCTTCTTAAAATTGGCAAATGCATATCATTTTTAGGAAGCTTCCATGATCCGTCTATCTTACTGCTCCCTAGGCTGTCAAATTTAGTAAAGGTCTTTTAGATTGAAGTGAGATATGACACTTTATATTACACAGAAACAGAGATATAGTAAGGTCTTTTCAATTTTATTGTATATTATTCTGAAAAGAAGGTTGAGGTACATATGAGAAAGTGAGTAAAACTACTTCAAAACAGTGTTTGTGTTTTTAGGGTTTATTTGTGCATATTGCAGCATTTAAGCTCCAAGACTGGAGTTGAGGGCTGGTTTGCATCTGTAAAGAAACTATAACCATTTGATTTTGTAGAATTTTTTTGTATTTCATTCCACAAATGCTATTTTACCTTAAGGGTTGGCTACAAGAAGAAAAAATACTGGAAGAAGCAACACAGAAAGTTGCCTTGCTACATCAAAAGTACAGGTAACATGTCTAAAGCTCTTCAATGCTTAATTTCAGTCTTCAGTAGCTTCTGTAGCTCAGAAAGTTGTGAGTCTTGAAATATAATTGGACTAATTTCACTTCCCATTTAAATGACTTTTTTCTCTAGTACATCTATATTAAAGTTATAAGAGTTTTTGCTGAATGAAAATGAAAAAGAGAACAGATAGTAAAATAAATTAGAGGATTCAGCTTGAAAAGCATACAGGACACATAGTGTGACTTCACATATATAATATTTCTGACTCTTGTTCATGTGAAGTTCAGACCCCAATAGGGATGTTTCTTAATAAACAACATAGGGAGGTATTAAGGGCAGGAGAAATGTAGAGACAGTAGCTGCCAGAATGCTTATGATCTTATGTAGAAGGGAGCTAGGGTGCAGTAGTCAAGGACAAAGGAAAGTTAACTTCTCTTTATCAGTTCATTAGTTAAAAACGTTTGTGAGTAGTACTGAATATTTTTTCCCTGTATTGTTTTAAAATAACAGTTTGAAAATTGCAGTTTCACTTCTCTTTAAAATGCACTTGTAACAAGATTGCATGGTTCAGGTTCAGCAAAGAAAAATTCATCTTCATGATGTTGGGAAAAAGTGGAGAAATAGAGAGATTTATGATCGAAAAATTATTGAGAGATGTAAAAATGAGCATGACAGGATTTTTCAGGTAGAAATAATGTCTTTTAGATACCTCTTTCAGAGGTAACTAAGATGTGTTGGTGGGTAGGTAAACACAAGTTTTTAAGCCCTGTGATAGAACTGCAAGACTGTGAGAAAACTGTCTTTATCAGTTGGCCTAATTATAAAAAATTCTACCTTTACCTACAGATCTTGTCCTCATGTTTTCAAAGTACTACAGTAAAATAGTCAGGATTTAGAAGATGAATCTGTCTTTTCTGAAATGTAAAATGCCAGACTTCGTATTTCCCCTGTAGCAGTATGGATGAATCAGTATAGAGGACATTCATGTCCTAAACATGGGTGCCCCTGATAAAGTGAGGAAATGTGGAGACAATGCTGGATGTGATCAAGAATGTGATAATTTTCTGCCATTAGCAGAGATTGTAATTTTAACTGGTCTTTGTTGCCATTTATCCCTAAAGATGCCAGAGCGAAAGAAGTTACTAGAATCTAAGTGGCTGAGCCAAATATATCAGCCATTGGTACAGATAGAAACAGCAGGATTTGATGGTTGCCTGGGTGTCCTGGGGATGCTTTTTAGGCTTTGACACTGTTGTTCAGAATAAAACAAAGATGATTTTTTCTTATTGGCAGTATTAGCTGATGGTTGTTTTATTTGTAGAGGCCTTACTCCTCCTGATGCAGAAATGTTATATATGCAAGAAGTGGAAAGAATGGAGGGCTATGGTGAAGAGACCTATCCTGCAAAGGTAAATGGGGTTTTGATCTTTGTCTGATTGCCCTTTTCTCCCTGTTTAGAGTGGTTACTTCCTGCCAAAAGTAAATAAAACTCAAACGCCAAAACACCTGGAATTTTCTCCTCCAGAATTATAAAAGCAGCTGTTTCTTATGTAACTTTGCTTTCAAAGATGTTTTTCTGTACTTGGATAATTTTTTGCAACTTTTTACAGGACAGCCAAGGAAGTGACATATTCATTGGAGCATGTCTTGATGGTATCTTTGTGAAACACAAAAATGGCCGTCCTCCTGTTGTATTTAGGTTAGTATTGTTCAGTCATAAAATACCTTACTGAACTTCACATTTTAAGTGTGTTCCTCACAGGTATCAATGACTCTTAATATGATGTATATTTATGCATTTGATAAACCTGAATGTAGTCTTGTAGTCCTGTCACTGGTCACAGGATGGAAGAGATCAGTGTCTGCCCCTCCCCTACCCCTCTTGAGGATGTTCTTTATCCACATTCTTGATGGTGGTTCTAGTTTGCAGTTGCATTTTTTGTGGTTTTAAAATCAGAGTTTGTCCAGTCTTATCCTATCCCTTTTGTCTGCAGGTGGCATGATATTGCCAACATGTCCCACAATAAATCCTTTTTCGCATTAGAATTGGCAAACAAAGAGGAGACAATTCAGTTCCAAACTGTGAGTACATTTTTATTTTTTTCACTAAGTCATCAGTAAATAAAAACAAAACTGATAATTTAACTCAAAGGTTAAAACTTACTATCTATCTTACTATCTGTTTAATAAAACAGCTTTGAACTGTATGAGTGAGTCAAATGTAATAACATTGTCTTAGGCCAGCTTTTTTTGGGAAGGCATTAAAAATTGGACATTTTATGTTGAGTACATTGAAGTGTCTGGTTATGAGGTCATAAAAATTTTCATCCATTCCAGTAAAATTTCTAGTGCACTTTTTGACTTGAATCAGTGACAATTAAGGATAAATATAGCCATATAGCTTTGCATAGCATTCCTTGCAGAATTAATTTTATTTAGCATCTATCCGTTGCTTTTGTCAAAAGGCAGCTGTTGACAAGCTTATGGCAATCTTAACTATAAATTGTGTTAGTATTACACGTGATAAGTGTCTTGAGCAAAAGGCTTCTACTTTCAAGTTTCATAAGTCTACAAAACTTGTTAGGCTAGAGTGTATATTTGCATCTGCAAAGTAGAGTTTTAGGGAAAACCTGGTGACATTAATGAAGTTACATTAAAATCAGTCGATGGTAACTTAATCTTAAAAATTTCAGTGGCTTGTCTGAAAGCAAGTGAAGGGTATGAATGTTTGACTTAATGCAAATGTTGCCTTTTGTTTTTTTGGCAGGAAGATATGGAAACAGCAAAATATGTGTGGAGGATGTGTGTGGCTAGACATAAATTTTACAGACTAAATAAATGCAGCCTGTAAGTAGAATACATTAGCAGAACTCCTGGTGCCCTTGCAGCTTCCATTGGGAAGTGAAATCTCCCACTTCCTCTGTAAAGTCTTTACTGTCCTTTCCAGATGGTAGTAATTAATGACTTGGGTTCATTTTCTTAATATTTTTTGAGAAAATGCTTACCACCATTTTTTGAAATACATCCTGCTTTATAACAGAGGACAATATTAAGTGCTGAAATCTTACCATTGGTAATAAAGTTTGGCCTTTGCTTCTGGATCACTGTGCTGTGAGAGACTTCAGTTGCTTTGGGTCTAGTATTGCTAGTGCTCCTGGAACCACCAGGGTTTTGGCTTGTGTTTGGGTGAACTGCTCTGAAAGGACACTAGAGTCTTTAAAAGGGCGGGCGGTGTATGTGAAGCACTCCTGAAATGTGCTGGATTGACAGCTAAGAGGTTATGTGGTTCTTTAGCTATCCATGGAATCTGTATAGCTCAAGTAGCACCAGTGCAAAGTAAATTTAATACAATTCATCAAATTAAATTTAAATAGGCTGGTCTCCAACTTGTAAATCAATGGCTGGAATTTGAGCTATTTTACTGGAACAGCTTTCCTTCAGTTAAGTTTCTTCAGTCAAAGAGTAGAGAATGAGACACAGTGAATAGTCTGTCATTGGAAAAGCATGATTCCCATATGTGTCACTCCTCTTTCTACATGGGAAGATAGATGTTTGATATCTGCTGAGGAAAGATATCTGGAAAGATAATCAAGTATTTTGTGCCACAGGTGACTCATTAGTGTGTTTAATGCTAATGTATTTGAGAAGTAAGATAAATTTGAAATAGAGTAAACCTGGTACCTCAAAGCTTGTAAACCTGCCTGTCTTTTGAGAGTCATAAGAAGCATTGGCAGAAGTAGTGCATTCATGGGACTTGTGCATTTCTGTCTAAATAATGTCACATCTATAGTTCTATATTAAATGTCAGCCTCTGGGATTACTTATTGTAATTATTTCACCACAACATGGTTTTACATGAGGTTAAGTCCTCAAAAAAACTTTTCTAATTATCTCCACTCTTAAGATTTCTTGTCATCTGGTCTTGCTGCTGAAAACCATCTTATGCATGCCTGTATCAACTTCAGGGGTGTTTTTCCTAAATCTGTACATACCTTGTCTTTAGAGACTCCTTGGACTCTCCACCTGAGGAGGGCTCTCAGAAATCTTCCCTCATTCTTTCCCTTCCACGCTTTCCAATCCTTTCTCGTCCTTCACTTCCCAAAGGGTGAGCTTAAACATATCTTTCTCACTAAAATATAGCAGTTCCTGCATTTGTATCATGCTGGCTTTTGACCTGTCTTGCTATGAGATGCAGAGCACAGGTGCAGTGTAGGGTGGGGGGGAAAGGAGCTTAAGATTTCTGAACTTTATGTCCTGGAGCCAATCCAACAAATTATGAAAATTCATTACCATTAACATCAATGTTAGAACATACAAATACTAATGCAGTATAGTAATGATTTCCAGTTCCTGTAACATCTGCAGTGTTACAGTTTTATGTCTGATCTGTAGAACAGGAGATTAACTGAGGATTTTGATCTTGGGTTTTTGATTTTTGCTTAGTGATAGTGGCTAATGCACAGAGCTCTCTCCTTTCGAGACTCATGTGGAAGACTAACACAGGCTTGGGTCCTGGAAATGGAGAGTGATTTTTAATTGAACTTGGAAGTGCTTTCTGATGTTTGAAATATCTCTTGCCATTGTTAAGAATAATTTCTTACTATTAAATTTCTTCTGTAGGCAAACTCAGCCCGTGACAGTGAATCCTGTTAGAAGACGATCTTCATCCAGGATGTCCATGGTAGGCAAAGCAAATAGCTTTGTTTGCATTTTTATGGATTTCAATTGACTTTGAATCAAATATTAGTTCCCTTCTGTGAAATGAGCAGTGAAAAAGATGAGTCTAGCATGTGAGGAAGTGTTTCTGACTCGTAGGAAGACATGCTATGTAATATCTAAATAGTGGACTTAAAACAATTGCAATGAAAAATATTTTAAACACTTCTGTGTTCAGTTTGAACGTTGTCTCTAGGAGACTCTCCTAGATGTCAGTTGGCAAGATACAGTCCTCGGTTTGTGGAGTGTGATTTCAAGGTTCTGGTTTTCTTCCTGTTTTTCCTATTTTTTGTATGACCTCAAAGGAGAAACTTACATTGCATATTTAGAGAAATGGTTTAACACTAAGGCTTTGTATGTGTTTATTTCTAGTATTATACACATTATAATATAATATGTATATATATATACTATGTGTATAGTATATGTAATATATATAATATTTTACAGATATATATAAAAAATGGTATACATTATGTATTTTAAAAATCTCCAATAATTATTTTTAAAATGAATCATCAGTTTTTAAGTAAAAGTAAGATGTTTGCTTTCTTAGCCCAAGCCTCAACCTTTTATGATGCCTCCACCACCTCAGCTGCATTACAATGGTCATTATAGTGAACCATATGCATCTTCCCAAGGTAAGTTCATTAAATCCTTGGCCACACTACACAGTTTTATAAGGTAAACACTATAATTTATATTTGTTGCTACTTTAGCTGTAGCTGAATAAATTGATAGGTGAAAATGGGGTAGGTTTGTACTAGAACAGTCATGGAAGTGCTTGCTGCTACTCTAGACACGAAGGCTAATGTGAAATACAGTCATGGAATCATGGAATTGTTTAGGTTGGAAAAGACCTTTAGGATCATCAAGTCCAACTATCAACACAGCACTTTCAAATCCATCACTTTAACCACGACACATGTGCCACATCTACATGTCTGTTAAATACCTTAAGGGATGGTGACTTCCACCACTTTCCTGGACAAGCCTGTTCCAATGCTTCACCACTCCTTCCAAGAAGAAATCTCCTAATAGCCAATCTAAAGTTCCCCTGGTGCAACTTCAGGCCATTCCCTTTTGTCCTGCTGCTTTTTACCTGGGAAGACACTAACACACCTCACTGCAACTCTCTTTCAGATAGTTGTAGAGAGCAGTGAGGTTCTCCCTGAGCCTTTTTTTCCTCCAGGCTAAACAACCCCACTTTCCTCCACTGTTCCTCCTCCATATCCTCTCCTAAGGGAGATGAGCAATTCTAGTTAGGATAGCACGTACAGCAGTTGTAGATTGAGGTGTCTTGTGTGAGTTTAAGCTGACTATCTCTTTTTTAGGTTCATGTATCTATCAAGCTGGTATGGTATGGCATTGTGAAATCCTTGTTAATATTGGTCTTAATAGCTGCAAAGAGATTGCCCCAAGACAATTCACCAACTAAAGGATTAAAAAAAAAAATTAAACCCAGAATGCAGGAAGACAGAGATGTCTAATTTTGCTAGGCTACAAAACGTTGAGGAATTCAAAGACTAAAGAATTTTTCCAGTTATGGACTTGGTATATATTTAATTGAAACAAAAAACAACCCAGGCAAACCCTAGCTAATATTCTCAAGCAATGTAGACTCCTTATCTTAGCAGTTTACAGTGGAGTCGTGGCTGCTTACTCTCATTATTTTGATTATTACACATTGTGTCTTTAATTAACAAAGTTGCTGCCCTGAAGGGCTGAGTCTTATCTTTTGCAAAGTCTTCTCAAGTTTGATAGGAACTTTCCAGACCTACAGGTCTGCTGGATAAATATTACTCTAAAAAACCAGCTCACTGGGAAGGGATTAAGCACATTTTCTATCAAAACAGAGTTACACAGGTCTGAATGAAATACAGGCATTCAGCTACATTCAGAATGTAACTGAATTCTTTGCAGTTTAGTGTTGTAAGTATTTCTGGGTACTTGCTAATACAAGTGTCCTATTTTTGAACATTTTTTTAATAAAACAAGTTTTGATTTTCAGCAAATTCATTAACATAAATCTGGCAATTACTTTGGCAAACCCAAACAATTAAATCATGAAGGCATCTACAGTAATGACCGAATTGTTCTCCTCTGGAGACTGGCAAATTGTGCATCCAGTGAAGTAGTAATAAAAATGATTAAATATGTCTTGGATGTATATACTGTTAGACCATTTTCTTTATTTACGGTGTAGGAATATATATATATATGTGTGTGTATGAACAATATATGATGGTAGTTTAAACTGCCTCCAAGATTTCTGTAGAGAATTTAATTTGATTTTTTTTTGAGGTCTTGTGGTGCTGTATCTACATACATCCTGAAGAAGTAGAAGTGAGAAGAGCAAGGGGTTTTGTTTGCTTGTTATGCGGCGGTTTTTAGGTTTTTTGGTGGTATTTTTGTTTTGGTTTGGTTTTTTGTTGTGGTTTTTTTTTTTTCTTTATTTGCTGTTTAAACTGACTACATTAGTGCAAATCTTAGCGTAGACATTCATTTTTTCAGTGGTGTGGTTTGATTGCTATGGACTTTGTTTATCTTGGACTGAAACTTAGGAAGCCTATCCTAAACAGAAGAAAGTAATTCGTAAATAGACAGTGTTTTCCCATAGGGATTTGCATGATTGAAATAAGTATAATACAGTATTCTGGCATGTATACCTTGGGTATCAACAGCAACAGAAAAGCTGGGATTTTGGTTTGGGTTTTATCCTTCCCATTTCAATACATAGCTAAGAATAACTGAGATTTTGAAATCCTCAAACATTGCCTTAGATACATCTTAATAGAGGATAGCTTTGTTTGGTATCCTGGACATAAAGATTGTTCTTAAACTTTACTTTCAGATAACCTCTTTGTGAGCAATCAGAATGGATACTACTGCCACTCTCAGACTAGCTTGGATAGAACCCCTCATGACTACAGTGGTCGGATCCGCAATGGCAGTGTCTATAGTGCACACAGCACAAACTCCTTGAACAATCCACAGCATTATTTGCAGCCATCCCCCATGTCCTCTAACCCAAGCATTACTGGAAGTGATGTCCTCAGAACTGATTATGTCCCATCACACAGACACAGTGCACTAATACCACCTTCTTATCGTCCCACGCCAGACTATGAGACTGTGATGAGACAGCTCAACAGGGGGATGGTGCACTCAGATAGACAGAGTCATTCAATGAGAAATCTTAACATCAGCAACTCATATGCTTACAGCAGGCCTGATGCCTTAGTTTACAGTCAGCCCGAAATTCGAGAGCATGCCCACTTTGCTGCCCCACAGTCTAACCATTATCCATTTAACCTGAGCTACAGCTTCCACAGCCAATCCCCCTATCCCTATCCTGCTGAAAAGCGCCCAGTTGTCGGGGCTGTCAGTGTGCCTGAGTTGACAAATGTGCAGCTCCAGTCTCAGGATTACCCAGCACCGAATATAATGAAGACCCAAGTCTATCGACCGCCTCCCCCATACCCCTACCCCAGACCTGCAAATAGTACTCCAGACCTTTCACGACACATCTACATCAGCAGCAGCAATCCAGATCTTATCACAAGGAGAGTGCACCATTCTGTCCAGACATTTCAGGAAGACAGCCTGCCTGTGGCACATTCTCTTCAGGAGGTCAGCGAACCTCTAACATCGGCACGCCATGCTCAGCTGCAGAAAAGGAACAGTATTGAAATTGCAGGCTTGACTCCCAGCTTTGAAGGAATAAGAATTAAAGAGAGGACCATGTCAGCTTCTGCAGCAGATGTGGCTCTTCCAAGAGTTATCTCAGAAGGGTCACAGCCGAACATTCTGATGGAGAGAACGAAGCAAAAAGAAGGTGAGCAAGAAGAATGCATGAACTGTGATCACAAGAAAACGCTTTCGGATGCCACTATGCTGATTCACAGTAGTGAGGAAGAAGAAGAATTTGAAGAAGAGAATAAGGCCAGTACAAGTCTTTCTCGTCTCCCTGAAGATCAAACCCAACTTTCATCTGTTGTGGGAGGTTATTCTCGTGATGCAGTACTTAACTACCCTTATAGCTCTGTTGCTTCATCTGCTGGCCCTTTGCATATTCTTGAGCCTAAATTACATATCACAGAGGCAGAAAAGAGAATGAAAGATATAAGCCCTGTTCATTTACTAGTAGAAAGCCAGGTACAGAGAAGAGGGGAAGGACTGCTTACTCCATCTATGTCAGAATCTGATCTTACAACATCAGGGAGATACAGAGTAAGGAAAGATTCAGTAAAGAAGAGACCCGTGTCCGATCTTTTGTCTGGGAAGAAGAATATTGTGGAAGGCCTTCCCCCTCTAGGTGTAAGTGGATACTATTTGTCTTGTTTCCGGTTGTCTGTAGCAGTTGATTGTTGTTTTTGTTTGAGGTTTGGGGTTCTTTTAATCAGCCTGAGATGCTTTTAAAGCATATGAATTAAAAGCTACCTTAGCTTGACCTTTATATTTCTGTTTCCCTGGTTAACTTTGCTTAGCTATCTTTTCTCCCCTTTTCTGCTATGTCTGAGTTCTGTTTGTTTAGCCACCCACACAAATCCAGCTGTGCAGTCTCCATCCATCTGAAAAGATAACCTGTCTAGGAACTTTAGAAGGAGCTAATTTAAAATCAGTTCTAGATCCCTATTCTGCCCTACTTCTTATCTGGAGCACAAGCAACTCTTTCCAAACAGCCTTTTCATCTTCCTCTCACTGAAAAATGATATATAGCCAAAATGTTTACTTTTTAAAAAATTTGTTTGCCTGCTTCTTCTGACCTAAGAGGGAACCTGACACCTTAAGAAATAAATTCTTTCCTTGCATTCTCTTCTTTACTTCACGCCTTCCCTTTTTCATATCTGTTCCCTTTTGCCTTCTCTTCAAGCTGTTTTTATTCCACTGAAGGTATTTCTTGCTTGCCACATCTCTTTCTCCTACTCCAATCTTAGGACACTGTAAATAGTGAAAAACTGCAAGTTTCACCTTTCCCGTAGTTCCCACCTCATAGAAACATCAAGGTCTTATGTGGACTGCAAAATTCACTGGCACTCCTTTGCACCCACTTTGCTTTAAATTTTTGTTCAGTTTTATGTAGTTTGTGGCAGATTTCAGGTGCTAATAGAGGAAGAGCATTTTTTATTATTATTATTTTGCCTTTTAAAATTGATTGATACCTGAGTTAGTGTCAAATAGTTTTCTGCACAAATTGGACTGCAGGGCAACTGCTATGTAGCTTGTACTGTTGTGGCAACAGCAGATACTGCAAAAACTAACATATGCAAAAGCAATATACTGAAATAATTACTGCTCTCACAAGTTTTTGTCTGTCAGATGTGCTATACATGGAGCTGAACACAATGAAATGAACCTCCATTAGCTTAAATTCATTTTATAATTGTGTATGTTCTTCTGTATCTTCTTTCTGCTGTTTTCTTAATGTGGATATAGGGAAAAAAAGGGATACCTTCCTCCTTGTGTTCTGTTTAGGTAGTTACTTAGTATTTGTTCTCGATAAGATATATTTTCAGACACTAATGTATCTACCAAAATCATATCCTGCTTTTCCTTTTGGCAGTTATGTAGTTATGACATGTTCCTGTCAACCTTTAAATGAAATTAATATTAGAACTTTTTCATTGAAAGTGTTACATAGTTTGTAGTTCAGAAACATTTAAAAGTGTTGTTGCATAATACAGAGCATTACCTTAATGTAGTCATAATTGAGGTGAATATCCTAGTTACAAAGCTGGCCCCTACCAATGCTTACACATTTTGCTTTTCAATGAACTTTCGTTGTTGTGTTTGTGTTCACATCACTTTTAAGTGCAGTCTCATCCTCTTAGCTTTGTCTTCCTATTTCTTACCACCATTTAACTTTTGAAAGCATTAATTATCTTTCAAGCAGCATATGCACTCATATTTTCAGTGTATTTTTGTTAACAATTAAATTTAGCAACAGCAGGAATGATGAAGTTTCCTCTTACCCTTTTTTAAAGAATAATTTGAATTGATTCTGTCATAGAAATTCCCCTTTGATATTTTTCATCTAATAATGGCTGGTAATTCCATAATTTACATTCATGGCCCGGTCCAGGACTCAAATCTGTCTGCAATTCTGTGTTCATGTTTTGTGTGTAAAGTTTGTTGCAAACTTAGTAAACTGCTTAACTATATTCAAATATCTTAAAGATGTGATCATTGCCTGATTGTAGGGAAGAAAAGTGACTGCAAACTAAATAGCCTGGTAGTGAATCAATTTGCTGTATTTTTGGGTTTGGGAAGTGATCCCAGGTCAGTTCAAAAATGTTGCCACCTCACACCCTCAGTCATGAGCTTTGTAGAGAACAATATTTGTCATTCTCATGCAGTTTCATTAACCTGTCCGGAATGAAGACAGACTTGTGTTGTGTCCTTGGAGGAATGTAGTCCCACCACTCTAATCTCTCACTGCAGTGCTTATCAAAGAAAAAGGTCAGAGCTGTTCACAAAAGGGGCCAGAGAAGTATCTTTTGCTTAGTTGAACTCATTTGGTTTCTGCTTTATGACTTAATCAGATATTTAAGAATATTTACAAGTTTTAGCTTTTCTTTTGCAGGGTATGAAAAAGAATAAAAATGATGCAAAAAAAATTGGGCCTCTGAAGCTTGCTGCCCTAAATGGACTGGCATTGACTAGAATGCCTCTGCCAGATGAGGGGAAGGAAGAATCAACAAGAGCAACAAATGATGAAAGAGTATGTTCAAGTTTTTTAATGCTTGATTTACAGTAGCAATTTTTCAAAATTAGATAATTATAAATGGTACATTTTATTGACTGTAAAATGTTTCATATTAAGACAACTCAAATGCTGAGAATAGAAACAAAATAAAAAGATTCCTGATTGGCAAGTCATTGTTAGAAGTACTGGGTGTAACTCAGGTTTTTCTTTAAGATGACAGCAATTCAACTATAGTTTACCCTTTGAATGTACAGGAAGCAAATTAACTAGTACCTACTGATATATTTTTGTGCAACTCATCCTGGTTTTTTTTCTTTATTTTGGCTTTTCCAGAGTAAAAAGGTGTGAAAATTCTGAGTGCGAGATTGATTTTATTTGCAATTATTAGTAATTCATATGGTGTTCGGAGTAAGTTTTGCAGTTAAAATGCATCCCCAGAATACAACTTGAGAAGATTGTATTTATCTGTTTTCTTCAGGTAGAGCCCATAAAATATAGATGGAACTTGTTTCATTTGCTGAAATTTTAAACTCAGTAAAAGATCAGTGAGAGGTCATCAGGTTCTAGAATTTGAGGATCATTCTTTGAGAAATATGAGACTCCATCAGCTTGTGTCAGGATAAAAAACATCAGTAATTTTGCTTCAGCCTGTCTCATATATCATTAAAGAAGTGCAGGAATGTGAAATACAGTCAATATTCAGGCTGTGACAGACTATGAAAAACAGTGCTGCCATCACACATCTAACCAGGGAGCAACTAGATACCCCAAATTCCACAGTGATTATTGTCCATTCTGCAACCAGTGGTCTCTATAGAATCTGATTCTGAGCAGGGTTAGGCATCCTCAGCTGCAGGTCCCCTCTAGCTCAATTTTATTTCTAGCCTAGGGATCTAATCTAGGAATTAGAACTGAAGGAAAAGCCCTGCTCTCACCAGCTGCAGTTTAAATGAACAGACCAAGAAAATTAATTGCAGATCACTCAGTAAAAATTGTGTTGAACTACATATACGTTGCTTAAGATGCTAAGGGGTAAAAATTAACATTGTGTTACTGGGATACAGTTTTAGTACCTGTGTTGGTTATTTCCTCTTACCTAGACCTGTCATCTCTTTCTGGGTTGACCTTTACTGGATTCAGCTGGGTTTGTATTCGGCTGGCTCTGCCCAAAGCATTGTGGCAAAGAAGAAGCCGTAAGGTCAAGTTATGACAAAGTCATGTCACTACACTTTCTCTTCAGGCAGTCTTGTAGAGGTAAAATAAGTAGAGGGAATAGTCCCTAAAACAGTTGAGAAGAGGCCATGCAAAGTAGAGATGTGATGTAAAAGGAAGTCCGGAGTGCAGGTATTTTAGAAGATAAGTTTCATTTTGATTCAGTGCCTGTTTCATGGCTCAGCTTCATGTTATTAGCAGTTTAAATATGTGAATTTAACCTAAAGATAATAAAGGCCTTTGTACAGTTGATGTAATGATGTGCAAATTGCATATGATGGAATTTTACACCTTCCTCTGCAACATTTGGCATACTTACTTGATATAAGACACTTCTATGACCTGATACCACAGAGCAGTTGCTGTGGGAATCTGGGAACATGTGACATAGATGAAATTTTCTGGCTGAAATCTTACATATTATTCCTCCTTATTGTTGGCAAAGACATGCAGAAATTCCAGAAGTGTCTTATGATTTCGAAACAAATTGGTTTCAAAAGAATAAAGGGGAGGAGGGAACAGTTTATTAAATAAAAAAGATTGAATTATACTATTAGAAAAAATTCTGGGGTTATACTTTAACTGCAGCAAGTTTCTAAGGCAGCTTTTCTGCAAAATTTAGTTTTTCCTGGAAAATTTTAAAGCAAAATTTAGTTTTTCTCCATCCAAACAGCTAAGTTTGTGGGGGGTTTTATTATTATTTTGGGGCTTTTTTATTATTATAAGGTTAAAGGAGACCTTTCAAATGATGTCATCTAGGTGCTATATTGAGCAGGTGGATCAAAGGTATTTGAAGCAGTATGCAGTACAGAATAGCTGTCTGGTTGGTCAATTTTTTTCTCCCCAGCTGGGCTGTCTTTACAGAAACTATGAAGTAATTTTTCCTTTACCAGCAGTATCCACATAAATCTTTGTGACCTAGTGAAGTATAACAGGCTGCTTAGTTTTCCCTTGAACAAAATTCCTGCCAGTTAGGGTTGCCTATAATTTATTCTGGTATGTTTGTGGAAACATTAATAGCTGGAAAAGCCTTGAAGAAGTATGTAGGAGAAGAAAGTAGATTCATTTTATCCTTCATGAACTCTCAGTTCAAAGAGACTCGCCTCAGCCTGCGCCTTTGTGCGGCTCTCTGTGCTGTGTCCCGCAGTGTAAAGTGCTGGAGCAGCGGCTGGAGCAGGGGATGGTGTTCACCGAATACGAGCGCATTCAGAAGAAAAGGCTGAGAGAGGGAGAGTGCTCCATAGCCCGGCTGCCGGAGAACGCCGAGAGAAACCGCTTCCAGGACGTCCTTCCTTATGATGATACCAGAGTAGAGCTGGTCCCAACCAAAGAAAACAACACGGGTTACATCAATGCATCTCATATCAAGGTGAGAGAAATACTCTTGGGGAAACATTTCCCGTTTCATGTGGAGCTATAAATGCACTTGGCTATCAATTTTGGTTTGGTAAGATGAGTAACAATCCCTTCATCTCTCTCTCTCTTTCTTTTGTTCCCCAGAGGTTTCTTTGGGGAAAGCAGGAACCTGTTTTCCTAGAATAATGGAGGGTTAATTATTGGAGGGATCTTCTGCATTTTGCTTCTGTGTTGATTTGATCTACTGTCTCCTTTCTGTGTTCCCCCTCTTGCTGCTAATAAAAGGCATGTCCATTCTTCCCAGAGCTAAGGAGGCAATCAGGTTTAAAACAAACCGGGATCCCCTGCAATGACTATGGTATTTTTGGGCTGCAGTGACAATCATTGTATCCTCTTTTTCTGTACTGTCAGACCGTATCCACAATGGGCAGTAAGCTAGCTCTTAGCTTAAGCTTTTTTGGATGGTTAGAGGAACTGCCAGAGCCAGGGGAAAACTGGCTTTTTCAAAACCTTCAGCTGCCCTTTCCCCCCATCCTTAACTCTTTAAGATCTGTTTAAAAGAATTTGAAGGGTGACTTCAAGAACCTGGAAGGCAGTTCATTCATTTTTCAGTACATTTATCCGCTCTAAGTGCAACTACAGTTGGCTTAATGCTTTTTCTGAAAAGAATTGAGATTGTCAAAGCAGAAATTGCAGTTGTGTTGCTGTCTTTTTCTAATAAATCTGTTTGTATACCAATATGGCATCATAGTTCCTCTGCTTCATTCACAAATGTTGACCCTTCTCAAGCAAGATAATATTTTTTTCAGGAAATAACAATCAGTACTATAATAATATTTACAGCACCGAGTATGAAAGCTTCTCTAAACCTGAATTTGCAAATACCTTAAATTCACAAAAGGGAAATACAATTTTGTTTTCTCAGTTTTACATGATGCTTATGATATACTTTTATTTAACTGTGAACTATAAAATTGTGTCTCTTCTGCACCTGGTGACAAAATGCAGCTAAAAATGGGGAGATATAACTCACAATGGACTTCTACATCTGTGGCGTTGCAGTCTCTTTTCATTTTGTGCATCTTAAAATGGCTGACATTAGAACTGGGGAGAGGGTTTTCAATAATTACTAATCTAATCTCCTTCTTTTTACAGATCTCTGTTGGTGGCGTAGAGTGGGATTACATTGCCACGCAGGGCCCTTTGCAAAATACATGTCAGGATTTCTGGCAGATGATCTGGGAACAAGGGATTGCAATCATAGCTATGGTGACAGCAGAGGAAGTGAGTATAAATTGAGTCAGGTTCCTCCCAGAAATCCCACAATGATTTTTTTTTAAATAATTGCTTAGAGGAAGGAGATCTTTGCTCCAACAAATAGACCTATCAAAGATAAGTTTCTGGTGACCCCTTTCTGTCACGATTTCTTTGGCAGAGAAATGAATTTGCAAACTCTTTCTGCTGGAAACTTAGTTTCTTCAGTAAGAGGCTGTAACACTCTAGTACTACTTAGTAGAGGAGAGATGCAGTTGTTACTACATGAACATTAGTTGTATGAATGTTCTTAGGTTTCTTGTTAAGCAAGTGTTCTACTTTTAAGGAAAGTGGGAGAGAAAAAAGCTTCAGATACTGGCCACGTCTTGGTTCAAGACACAACACTGTGACGTATGGAAGATTTAAGATTACCACGCGGTTCCGTACCGACTCAGGCTGCTATGCAACTACAGGTTTGAAGATTAAACATCTTCTCACAGGACAGGAGAGAACGGTTTGGCATTTGCAGTACACTGACTGGCCGGAGCATGGCTGTCCAGACGATTTAAAGGGATTTTTATGTAAGTTGTATTTAATAGCTTTGTTTTGGGGTGTGGTTTGTGGTGTTTTTTAATACCTTTTAAGATGGCTGCTATATACAAAGCATTCCATTGTTAAAGGCTTCTTCACACCAGCAAGAGATACTGAATTATATTTTTTGCAGGAATATACCTGACAGTTTATTAAAGGGACTCCATCTGTCTAAAGCAAATAATTTACCAGAAGTCCATATAGAATAAAACATACTACACATTTGAGTATGTTGCAGCAGTAGCAAGGTGGCCACAGGCCATCTTTAGTAGGAATAGGGGAACAAGGCAAGGAAATCCTTACAAAAGTTAAATGATTCTTATAGATCTGTATTGCTATGGTTGGGGTATGACTTGTCATTTACACAATGTATCGTTTTTCTGTGGCATGTTGATTGTTAAATTACTACTTTCTGGCAGTCATACAGCATAACAGCATAGCTTATGGGGCTTCATCTCCCAAATTAATTATTCTTATCTTTTTGAACTTAATAGCGTACTTGGAGGAGATCCAGTCAGTGCGGCGCCATACGAACAGCACAGCAGAGCCCAAAAGCTCTAACCCTCCCCTGCTGGTGCACTGCAGTGCCGGTGTGGGACGGACAGGAGTGGTCATACTGGCAGAGATCATGATCGCCTGCTTGGAACACAATGAGGTGAGCTCTTTTTCCTTCTTGTACTTTAAATGATGTCAGGTAGCAGAAGAGTAAATCACCTGGCTAAAATGTGTTATGGCTGTTCATCTGAGCAGCTGTTGGGAGAGGCCTTACAGCTGTGCTTGAAATGGCTCTTGGGAATTCAATGGAAGTTAATAATTTTCTAGAGCTGCCCACATACACACCTGGCACTGGAATGCTCATTTGGATTCTTGACTCCCTAAGATGTTGAGTCATTGAGTGGAGCAAGGTATGCCCTAGGCCACTGAGCATATTTCAGGATTTCATCCTGACTTTACCACTCCTTGCCTTAATTAGAATGGGTCATATTCAAGAACATGCTTTGTAGCCAGTGTCTGTACTTGTTATTATTTTGTTCCTAAGTGCAGTGTATTTGCAGTCTCAGTAGAGGACAAAGTGGTAGTTTAATACAATAAAATCAATCCTATCAACTTCTAGCCAGAAGTGGACAGCTGTAAAATGTTTATTAATGATATGTCAACTGAAACTCAACAAACATATTGTTTCATTTTACATCCTTCTCCTAACACTGACAGACTTTTTCAGCCATTACATTTGTGAAGACCAATGAGATAGGTAACTTCACTGTTATGCATATTTCCCAGATGATTAGTGGTTAGTGCAGTTCCTACTGCAGGCATGGGCAATGAATTGTCAGACCTGAAATTAGAACAGCTGATTCTGCCCTTAGATCACTAAGGTACTGCTCTGAACATCGTGCTGGGAAGGTACAAGCCAGTTTCCTTGCTCACCAGTTTTGTTCTCTTCTTCCAGATGCTGGACATCCCACGAGTGCTGGATATGTTGAGGCAGCAGAGAATGATGATGGTGCAGACTCTTTCACAGTACACTTTTGTCTATGGAGTTCTCATTCAGTTTCTCAAAAGTTCTAGACTTATCTAACCCCTGCCGCTTCCTAAGACACTCTGCAAGAGTTTACAGAAAGAAAATCAGAGTTGTCCAGACCTGCTCTCACTGGTGTTTTCTTCATATGATGAATCACAGAGTTACCATTTAGGGCTGCCATGCGACTGTTAAATGCAAGTCAGTGTAACAGTCCCTGCACAGCAGGATCTTTGCTGGGCTAAATTCTTCCCATGTTCAGCTGCAGTCACATTAAGGAATGATTTTGCTTGTACTGGTCTGTAGTACTTGCATACATCCTTTAGAGTGGTGTTGTTCTGAGCAAAATAAGTATCTTATGGAATGGGGGGGATATAGTACAGTTTTACTAACATTATGTTTTGAAACATAATTGTTGACTGTGCAAAAGCTAAAATTTGTAGGTGCACATGGGGTCAGAAACTTGCCCCTTGGGAAGGTCAAGGTCTTATGCAGTTTGATTCTGCTTTCAATTTTATGTTTAGAACAATACATCTATATTTTTTTAAATGAACATTTGGTTTCCTCTGGTTTCCGTAACAAAATTAGCAGCTCTTAGATATTTTAAGCTGTTGCTTTAAGGACATTTATTTTTATAATCAAGATTTTTAAATTAAAAAGAAAATGAACCACCACAACTGAAAGCTTTTTAAACATAATATTTTCAGAGGAGAAGACTGACAGTGTTTGAACCAGCTTTTTAAAAATCATGCAGAAAGTCCTAGGGAAGCTGATGGCACTTAGTTGTAGTGCCATGTAATAAAACAGACAAGTGAAAGATAACGGTAACTGTCAATAACTTTCATTTGAGAGGAGGCATGCTTACCTGCAACAGGCAGGGCAAAAATACTTTAAGTATCTACAAGGTTATTGGAAACAAATGGATGAGAGAAAGTACATATTCAGTATTATTCATATATTTAGAGGACAGTTTGATTTTACTGGCTGAAATCAAAGTGGATGCAAATGTTTTAAGCACTTTTTTTTTTTTGCTCTATTATTTATGTAGCTAAATATAGAGTCTATAATCATGCATTGTTTCATTTGGTAATATACCATTACTAACCTGTTATTTTAAGAAGAGCTTTTTAATTTGATGAAGTGAGAGAACCAAAATGGGAGTAGGAAGGTGCAGAGTGGTAAAGTGGAAATGATTGTATGAAGCATAATGGAGGAGGTGTGGCAGCTATGATTGCTGGTTTTCACAGTGCAGAGATGACCTTAAAAAAATGTTAATGTTCCCAAGCAAGAAAGCCAGTAAAGCACTGGAAGTTTCTGTAGAATCTCCAGTCTATTTTGTTAGTGCTAGAGCAGATTTTGCTGATGCTGTGCGTGTTGCAATGGAGAACATTTGAGAACATGCAGAAGAGAGCTCTTAGAGGAAGCACTGGAGATGTGGGTAATTTAGTAGCTGTGTAGGTGGCTGAGTCAGTGGCTGTGACATGGACCTGAAGTAGGCAGGTACAGCCTACTGTAGTTTCCATTTTGTCCCATGGGACTGCTCAAATGACAAAATCCCTAAATAATCCTCCCTGGTTTTCAGTGGGGACAGCATGGTTTTAGCTGCCTTTTCGAGTGTTTTGAGATGCTGAGTTGAAAATCCCTATTCCAAATTGAGCTATAGTTTTTAGATATCTGGTTTAATTAAAAAAAAAAAAAGCCTATAGTAGACTAGTCTGCAGGCATGGTTAAGTGTACATTTCCCTTGATACCTGCTTAGTGAAATGAAAGGAAACTAAAAGTCACTTTTATTAGTGCTAAAATTATTATTTTTCTGATCTCTAAGAAGGGTTTGGAAACTATTAAACCCCCTTCAAAACAATAGTTGTGTCCCAAAACATGAATTAAGAATTGTGAATGGGTAGCCTCAATTTCCTCTGTGATAAGCTGCTTCCATGAAGTTAAACACATGGTCCAAATGACGTGCTAATATGTCATTTCATACAAAATATATTACTTTTAGTACACGATATTGATCTGGTGCTTTCAGGTCTGCTTGAAAGCAGTCTGATTTGTTGTACTCTCAGTATAAGTTAGATTGAATATTTCAGACTAGGGAAAAGAAATGTTGTTCTTATATAAAATGCCTAGGAACTATTAATTGCCAAATTTAAAACTGGAAGTCCAGAGGAAACCAGTTACTGAAGACTGTTTCTTTGTATATAAACCTTGCAAACATACCAATCTGGCATATCTATGTTGACAGAAGTATTGAAAGAAGCAAACATACTTAGCTATTTGTATCATGCTGTGTTTTAAAAACATTGTTAATTTTTGCCACAGTTCACTTCTGTCTGCAGAAATCTTTTTGAATGGGAGGGCAGGCTCTAAAATGTGGCTTGTACCTTTTCCATTTCTAAGCTTTGCACTGTGATCTACATAAACTGATAGAAGCAGTTTTAATGACATGATGGACAACCAGAACTTCAAGCATGATGGACAACTCAGAACTTCAGTTTCTGAGACAGAACATCAGCTGCAAGGCATTAAAAGGAGCAGTTATAACAAGCAATTTAATCCAGTATTTGTGGGATTATCTGAGGTGGGTGAGGAAATGTGTGTCTTTTGGCTTATTTTTCTGTTTAGCTAAAATAAGTTGTGTACACTTTTACAGGTGGTTGTGCTCAAATGTGGTAGTCACAATCCTGTTTTTTTTAGTGTAACGCTGCTACCTCTTCCCCTTCAGCTTCCAGTTCTGTCCATCAGCAGTCTGTTTTTGCAGTAATAGACTTGACCTTATTAGACTTGACTTTATGTGAGTTTTTTCTACTGGACACTGTAGGATTGCTTTTGTTTGTAAGCATATGGCTCCAAGTGAGCATTGAAAATGAGCAGTTTCTCTTCTAGATACCAAATGAAATTAAACTTCACAACCTTCTTGAAAAAAAAGTTTTTTAAACCATATATAGATTTTCAGTTAGCTTATAAACTATAAATCAGTTTTTAGCACTTTTGTTCTGAGCCTTGAAAAGGGATGCATTTTTATGTGTAGTTGTGCTGGGTGCTTCATGAAGTTTTGGATGTTACAAGGATATCCACTGTCCAAATCCAGTCACTGTGTGAGTCGGAGGTGGATTTATTTGTCAAAAAACTTAAAATTTCTCTAAAAGCCTGTCCAATTTTGCCAAATGTGCATCTGTTTTTATGGGGATGAAATCAGATGATTATACAAGATTTGAACAGAGTTTGTTTAGTAAGAAAAGTTGTATGAAGAATTCTTGCAGCAAACAGTAAAGATGATGCTGATCTCTAGGGATGTCAGAGCTCTCAGGGACAAATAAAGGTGCTATATACTGTCACAAGACCGATGTGGTGGTCTTTTGTTGACTAGGTAGGAGATGCTTTCTAGGATCAAACTATATGAAGAGACAGTAGAAGAACATGCAAACTGTAGTAAGGACTTCTGCATATTTGATTTCTTTCTTGGTTGCTCTGATGAGAGATTTTTTTGGCCAGTGAATCTTTTTAGTCTTGGGCTAAAACCTTTTCTCTAAGAAGCTGACTCAGAGCCCTGTCCATTACGAAGATGTCACTGACTTAGCTGGGTTAGCTTGAGGCTGCAGGTCACCCCAGGCCCTGTTGGGTGAGGGAGAAGCTCTGAGGTGCTCAGGGGAGTCTTGCATAGCCTCTGCAGCCTGCACAGCAGTGCTCTCCTTTTCTGCTGTCCCCCAGGAAGAGCAGGAAAAGTTTTATGCCTTATTATTTCTCTCATTGGAATACCTTTCACACAAGTGAACAATGAAAGTGCAGGGTGCTACGGTTTATACGTAGAAATACATTTAATTTAAAGTAGGTGACCAAGGCAGTGTTCCTGTATCTCTATGAATGAAAAGCTGCTCTAAGTTACCACCAACATTTAGAAAAAAAAAGTAAAGTGCAGATGAAAGTAAAATAAATTTTTATTAAAGTGGAAAAGATTCTTGACATTTTAGATCCTCTTGTAATCCTGTGTATCTCTTTTTGAAGTGGGAAACACTTGGAGCAATCTTCTCCAAAATGGCTCCTTTAAATTTAATAAGTAAGACTGAGGCTGCTGCTCCTGCTCCATATTTTGTGTTGGAGCAGCTGTTAAAGTTGAGTGGCTCATAGATTTCTATGGCTGTTGGACCAAACTTGGAAACTGCAGGGTTGTTAATCATAGCTGTGTAATGAGACCTCAGTTTTAATATCAAGAGAATTATTTAATCCCTAGACTTAAAAACAGTGAACCCATTACTCTATTTCAATAGTTCAAATTATCAATTTAAAAGAATCACTGCTTCAGTTGCTAAGAACTCAGTGCGTTAGTGTTTAGGGCTGGGTTTTTTTCTGATAGTGCAAAGTTGTGGAAGCCAGAGTCCAGCCCTGCAAGAAGCAAAATTCCTGCAGTTCTTCATGATGCTGTAGGAATTAAAATGGGAATGCTGCCAATGAAAGCTTGAGCCCTTGAAGCAGGAATACCACGTCTGCTTTAACTTTAAATACAGATTACAGGAATTAACCAAAAGAATGCAGCAGGAATGTGCATACAGGAAAGTACAGCATTCAAAAGAAAAGTAAATGAGAGGTCAAAAGAAATTCTCTTGTGCAAGTACAAAATTTTGGACATAGAGAGTGAGGATTTGAGGAGTGGCAGAAGGCATTTGGAGGAGGTTTTGGAATGTTTTGTATCCAAAGTAGAGCTGCTAGTAGGGTTTGAGTCATATGGTATGTTTTTCATGGCACGGTAGGGTAAGTGAATATATAGTCATAGGTGTTATTTTTACTGGCTTTTTAAAATGTGATTTTTTAAACTCCAAATATTTTTTCAGAGGCTCTGTTATTTGTACATATCTTCCTTTCCAAATGTATTGAATGCAATCTGTCAGCTCAATTTCTGTTTACTTACTAAAGGTCAGATTTTTCAAACCACAGTCTCTGGTTTTACAGATACAAAATGCAGGGGGAATAGGCATACTTGCAATTTTGCAGTGATAATTTCTAATAGATGCAGGTGAGATGATTCAAAAGTCTGACTAGGTTTTGAATGAAGCCAGGTGTTTACAGTTGGTGTGAGTTGCACCAAGTTTAGGCTGGGCTAACAATGAGACTTGAAATGTGGAATTTACGATGTACTTAGAAGTTCTGTTGCAGTGAAGCATTTGCAACACAGTGACATTAAAACAGTGTAATACTGTGCTAAGGTAAGGGAAAAAAAGCTTAAACATTCACCTGCTGTTGCAAATGTGTCTGTAAAAAGAGAAGTAAAAGAAAAAAATTACTTACTATGATCTTGCTCGGGACCAGCTAACTTGGTGTACTCTGTTGGCATCACATGTTACTTTAAGGTCTAACTGGGCTGAAAAAAAAGGATTTGTTAACTTCAATGAGCATTTCAAAAAACTGTTGCTAAGTTGCCTTTGGTTCCATTCTTTGCTATTTTCCACATCATGCTGCATTCAGTGGCGAAGAATAACCTCCAGTGTGTTTGTTCTGTTGAAGTCTATTCTTCAGCTCTACCTAAGGAATGGAGATAGGTATCAAATGTAAAGAATCTAATCAATGGAGTTTACAATGGATCCAGCCTGTGGCAAGTCAAAAGTCTGTAGACATTGTAACATTCTTTTGGTTCAGATATGCAGCAATCAAAACTACCAAATTATTAATTTTATGAGCACAGTTTCAGAAGGTGCCTAACTTTTATAAAGGGAATTAAATGCTGTTTTTCCATTTGGAAATATTTAAGTAAAATTAGGAAACTTTCTTTTAATATACTTTAAAGACCTTGCAAATGCCATTAATTTTTAGAATGGTAGGAAATTTGATGGAGAAAACCCCTGTGAAATCCTCCAGTCTCTTATCTTGCTAATCCTGGATAATTCTGACTGACAAGGTGTGTATGCTCTTTACAACAATACTTGCTTAAATTGCATTGAAATACCCAACTTATCTGTCCTCCTTGTGGCTTTTTTGGGGGCACTTGGATGGAAATTTAAGAGGTTTTACCTGGCAAATCAGCAAGTATGTACACTCCTGCACTCTGCTGAAGCCTCTTCATTCATTAAAAGCAAACGGGCAATTGAAATCCTATTAGCAGTTTTGTAGGATTGAGTCCTTAGTGTCAGAGGAACACAGGCTCTGGCTCCATTTTCTTCAGTTTTCACTTGAGCCAGTATGCAAGGATTTAAATGGGACTTTGTTTAAAAGTAGCAAACATGAAGTATTATTTTCTAGTACTAAGCTAGTGGTTAACATGTCTATTTTTTGCTGTCTTGCCACCAATACTGTAAAAATGTATAATCAAACCAGCTTTAATTCTTGTAAAACTGAAATTGGTTTGTAAAACAATGTATAAATTGTGTTTCATAGACAGAAAAGCTTGTATTACTGAATGTAATATATGTGAAATGAATATATTATAGTCTATTTTTGCCATGGAAATAAATATTTGAAGCAATTATGAGTTTTTATTGTTTCATTATTAAAGGAAAAATCCGAGAACTTACTGTTCATGTGTAGTCCTAGGCTGGGACTTTGCCTTCAGTTCACGAAGGTGTGATACCTCTTCTAATGTGCTGCAAGTACTAGGTATAAAACTTGTGCTGTCAAGTAGTAATTGGTGTTGTCTTTGTGGCAGGAAAATTTTGTGCCTTCTGCCCTGTCATCATTTTTCACAATGTTTTGCATTTTCTAGAGCTGTTTTTGGTACTGAACTTCCAGTTTCACTCTAACATTTAGGTGTAGGAGGGATTAAAAATTTCTGAAAGTTGGAGAACCCTTTCCAAAAGCATGTGAGAGAAGAAACAGTTGATTGTATGCTTACTATCATTGGAGCTGCTGCCAACAGCTAGCGCTGAAGTTATTTTCATTCTAGAATTGGCATTGAGTTAAAAAGGGAGGGAATGCAACAGCTTGTTCTACACACCTGCTACAGCATGAGGCTTTGTGAGGTGAATACAAGAAGCCTACACTGGACATTATAGTTTCATACTGGACAATTGCATTTCCCTTGTCTTTGCTAAATGTCTGGAGCATTGTCCACCTAGCTACATCTGAAAAAATCAGACTAAATTTTTGTCTTCTAGGTGCACTCAGTTTGAAGACATTAATCAGCCTAAGGTAAGCCAGTTACATATCATAGATACATGTGTACTTGTCTGATCAGTTTCCAATGGAACGGGGAATGTCCTGTGCAATGTTCTGTGTAAGCAAAGCTCTTTTATTGGACGTGGATTCAAAATCAGAAGAGGAAAATGGGACTTCCTGGGACCAGAGGTTCATAGTAAAGCATTCAGCGGTTTTGATCACACTTATTATTTAAACTGGTTTTCGACCTCTGGCAAAGGTATCTTCAGAAACCTAAATTTCCTCTAAATCCAAATGCTTTAAAACTGCAGCTGTTATTTTCTAGCCAATGTAAAATCCCCCTCAGAAACTTCTGGTACCCAGAGTTGGCTGACAGGGGCATGACTCGATGCTTGGATTTGGCACATCTGGCCAGAAGCTTTCTTGGGCAAGAGCTCCAGGACTTGGTACACCAGAAACTTATGGGAGCTGATGAGAGAAGTTTCTAGCTCAACCAGAACAGCAATAGGAATTCAAATGACAGGTATCAGATGCAGATGCAAAAAAACTTGATCTACCCAAAACAGGGAGCATTGCTGAGTGTATGCACTCCCTGCATATACTCAGAGCAAATTTGTCCTTAGTGCCATGGTGTTAGGAGGGCTGCCCTGGTGAGTTTAGCATTTTCAGTGCATATATGCCACAAATCTGAAAGTAAAATGCTCCATTTGAGCCTGTTTTCAGGACAGAAGGTCAGTCTTATCCATCTGCACAGTCCTGGTGTTTAAATAATGACAGATAAGCAGAACTGAAAGTAATGAACATTCTGGAAATGCTGCACAAATACTACAGGTTGAATTTCCTGATATTTGGGAGGGTAACTGGCCATGGGATGGCCCATCCTACCACTCATCTGCCCCCCAGGTTTGTTACTGGAGGGTGCCTGAGACTCCACCATGGGTGTTTTACGGCAGGGCTGCACTCTCACCTGCCAGCTCCTTCCTCAGGTAAAGGCAGGAACGAGGAGCTGGCTGGGGAGATCTGATAGCACCATAAAGTGCACTGAACAGAGACTAAGATGTTCAAATAGTGAGGAAAAGCCATGAAGAAAGCACACCCTATGGAAAGCCATAGCAAGGGCCTTCAAAGACCGATGTTTTGGCTGAAGCTCCCTGTATAAGACTAAAAACTGTCAGAGTGGGATGGGAGTAGCCATTATGCCAGCTTGTGTCTGGGGAGGGGAAAACCAAGGAGAAAGTTTCAGGAGCTCTTCTTTCTCTTATAATCCATTGTTAGATGGTTTTGCCCAGCTTTTGGGAAGCCTCATAGCCAGCTTTCAGAACTGTGCTATCTGTGTCATCTCTGGTTTCACTTGTGTCAAACACTGGGGAAAAGCAGGGTGCTAAATGCCTCTGAGCTGAATTTCTGATTGGAGAGGCTACACCTCTTAGGTCCTGCAAGGAATTCGCAGGCTGACAGGAGAGCTGATGGCCTTCAACACGTTGCTTCACTTCTTCGGCATGTGAGCATGCTTATGAGTGAGAGAAATGGATACTGGGAAGAGCTGGGGTCACCTCATAGTTCTGTTACTCATCTGGAACCAGTCTCTGGCTGCTGTGAGATGTGAGATATGCTGCAGCCTTCACACAGATACTGTAAGGGGAGTCCTACAGGCTTGCTGAATTCTTGGGATAACTGCAGACAGCACTGCACCTCGTGCTACAGATCACGCTGCCTGTCCTCTATGAGAATGGGACAGCACAGCTCTGTTGCCTGCCAGCCTGAGGCTCTGTTCGAGTTTCTCAGGTTTCAGAGGCCTCCCTACTCCATTTATGTAGCCTTTCCTTGCCCTTCTCAAGGTCTGATTTCATTCCCCCAATGTGGCAGGGCTGGAGGGATTGCAGGGGAACCTGTGCTGAAGCCTGTGATCTACAAGAGCAGTAAGAGCGCAGCAGCAGCAGCAGCAGCCTGCGTTGGTGCCCTGTGGGGATGTCTGGCATTCCTCCAGCACAAAACATGATGTTGGGTTGAGAGCCTACATTTTTGTCATGGTTTCAAGGATGAATGCAAGTGAAATTTTGTGTGTTGTCACCTGGCTGTCAGGCACACCCTCCTGCTCTCTGCTGTCAGCGAGAATTAGCTCAGTGGGTCAGCTAAAAAGTACCATTAGCAATCCAGCTACTCTGGAGACTTTCTACAGAGAACAGAAAGTCCCATGCCCACTGGACACTTCATCCTTAATTTTAGTACCCTCCACCTGAATTAACAATTCTTGTGACTGCTTCTCAACTGCACCCTGGAGTCCTCCTTGGCTTTCTTTAAGGTGGCTGAAATGGAGATGGGCTGTGGGTGCTCTACAGCTCGGCTGATTTGCCACACCAGTGGTAGCTGCTGATTCTTCTTTTCCCTTCCCAGTGATGCTTTATCCCTGTGACATGCTCAACTTCCACTGGCCCACAACCTGCCACAGGTTTTGAAACTGGATCCCTTGACTGGCTGTGACCCGTACTGGGGCAATGGCTGGGACAGATTAATTTACTGCTCACCTGTTTGCATATCACTTGCTTTACTACTGGAATTTAAACTGAAGGTGGTTGTTTCTGAATGAAGCAGATTTCACTAAAGGAAACAGGAAGGTTGGACAGCTTGTATTTGGTTTGGTTGTTTTGGAGAGTGAGAGATGATTTTTGTTAAAACTGCTGGTTGCTGTTCCGTTCATTGTAATCTGTGCACATACCAGGTGCCAGCTCTTGAGGACAGCAGGTTAAGTGCCTGGGGAATGCCAGAGAAAAAAGGTTGATGGCTTTGGAGACATCACACAGCTGCAAGGCTGTGCACTTATCAATGTATGCTTCTGTCTTGGGTTGTCAAAAATTAAAGTGGGATACTGGACTTCCCCACACCTTTCTGAAGAAGACCTTGAGTTCCAATTTTATGGCGCTTTTTCCCCTTTGCATAAACTTTTAGGTCTCAAATACAAGTACTATGATACAAAGGTGGAAAAATTGAGGGAGATCTAAAATACATTTGAAGGCCAATGTTAACAAGTGGCACCTAAATCTCTACTCTGCACCTGTGCTGTACCCAATAATGTGTCACCATTTTTTAAAAGATGGAATCTGTAACAATTTCCCTTTTACCGGTTCCTTATTCTCTTTAGCATTTGTTTTCTATGGCAATTTCTACTTATCCCAGGCTGGGGCTGCTGCCTCTCCCAGGTACTCAGACACAGGAACAGTAGTTGTGCACTAAAGGGCATTAGTAGAATGTCTTCTTGGTTAGAAACTCTGCTGTCACCACAAGGGAACAGCCTGCCTTAGGGGCTACAAATGAAACTCCTGGGCTTAATTTTTATTTATTCTGATGTCCTAGTTCTCTTACTCATAAAAATTGCATAAAACATTGCTGAGGAAAAAAGTAGCCCTTTTTCCCCTACTGTCTGATGGAGTAATTTGTACTTGAATCATGAAATACTCTCAGTTGAGCTGCATCATTCTTACAACTACCCTTGCATAATTATAAATGATAAAGTGTAGAGAAACAAGATTGTGAAGTCATTCTGCAGCTAAGCCTAAATGAAAACTCTGTAGGAGCTTTAGGCACTGCATGGATCAAGGATAAAAGGATGGCTTGAAGGTGGTTTTCTGGTCAGCCCTAAGACATGTAAGCACATTTTTCTTTGATTCTGTTAATGATCTTTACTTCAAATGACCAAAAGCCCCAATCTGCTTTGTAAATAAGAAGAATCTTACCTTTGAAAAAAAGAGCAGTGATGAAAAAACCGTAGCTTTAAAGATAAGAGACCATTTTGTTAGAGCAAAGTGACACTAGCAGGCTTTTGCCTGTTTGAAAAAAAACCCATTGATGTTATGGTGTAGGTACTCATGGCCCACATGTATCTGGGCAGAAAAGTCTTTGTGTTGCACATCACCACTGCTGACTGCTCCTAAGTTTGCTACACCTGAAGGACTCGGTTATGTAATGGTGTGTGACTGCCTTGTTCTGCTACTGCTTGTGCCAAGACTCAAATATAACACAAAGTAAAAACATAACGAGAGAAAAAATTTCAAACCCTACCAACCAAAACCCTCAGAAAAAATGCCCAAACCTTGCAGTGGCGATTAATTTATCACTGATGTGGGTCAGGCTTGCATATCAAGGTGTTCTAACAACTTATGTTTTAAATACCACCTTAAAGTAAATGTGAATAGAAGAGAGAAGGTCTTAAGATCAAGGCAGCCTGAATTTGCTCTTGGACTTTCAGATAAACTGATTTTATATAGGTAATATTTATCTAGAATGTTTTTTCCCCACTATCTGATAGACGTGCCTGTACAATGAGAAACTAGTTCTGTGGACTGGACTGACTGCTCCAGTTACTGGATACTGGGGTGTGTGATTCTCTGTTCTTTACCAGACATTTCACTGTGGGTCCAATAAATGTTAACACTTATGGTTTAGGCAGACAGGTGCTTTCTTTGTGAAAGGTCTGTTTTAGTCAATTTATTTCCTCTTTTAAGTTGTATCTACCCAGAAAAAAAAGTCACTGATGTTGAGAAAGTTCACCAACAAGAAATATGGTGAAGGAACTGCTTTTATTTATTTTTATGTTACTTGCATTACAGGAAATGAGTATGTCATTACTTGTGCCTTTCTGTGAGGTTCACTGCTGTGGTGTTTTCCTACAGTTTTTTTTTTATTTACAGAATTTGATGATGAAATTCTTAATCAGACTCATGTTGACAAGAAGCCAAAGTTTGCTGACATTTTTTTACGATGTACAAGTCACAAGTGTAGAGATAGGTATGTAAACCCCCCCCCCTAAATTCCCATTATTGACCAAGAATGGAGAACTTGGAATGGAAGGCCCCAAGAGTGGGTGAAGTCCTGTCTGAGGAGAAAAGAGGCTTTATACTTGGATACATTTAACCACACTCTTTAGTTTTCAAACCAGTCCCTCTGTGTCAGAATTCTTCGTAAAGTAGAAAGAGTTTCCCAGAGCATCCTTTCTGTTCAGCTATCGGGGGTAAAGAATAGAGAGAGAGTTTCCTTGAGGATGGGAGAAGGTCTGTGATCATTTTTGATTGAGGACAAAACCTCCCTGCACTGTACTGACTCAATCCTGTGGTCACATCTTTTCAACAAGATGGGCTCTGATGGGGAGACGAAGAAATCCTCACATTATCTCACTTGCTTTTCAGTGAGCCAGAGCACTCATGCTGCAGGCCAGATTTACAAGGCAGCCAACTGAGTGTGGTGGATGAAAGGCTGCTGCCCATCACATGTGCATGGCTAAAATAAATTCTGGTCTCCTGTCACTGTCAACAACTGCAATTTATTATTGTGGACAAGGCACCCAGGAAAGTGCCTTTTGCTTTCTTTGGGAATCATGTTCTGCTTTGCACTGCTGTGATTGTGCCTGACATGTTTTTCTCTGCCTGGCTTCCTTTAGCTCTTTTTGACATTTCTTTTTTGTCTGAAAGTTTATGCTTCACAAGTGAAGCAGTGGTCTGTGTCTATAGGAGCTATTTGAAGCTGCAATGGGTCCTCTGGCCAACGAGCCAGAGACTCTGGTGGATGCTCCCGAGGCGCAGGGGAGGCAGCTGGTGGCAGTTGCTATGTAAGAACTGGTACAACTTGGGCTTGTCCTTGGAGGAAGAAGGTTAAAAACTGACCCTAGGAGGTATTAGGGCACAGGCTATGTCCAGGTTCCTGAGACTTCTCCTAGCTCCTTACCTACACAAGACAATGTAATTTGCCAGCATTTCCTCAGAATCTGTTGAGCTCATTCTGCACCAATGGGAATGTCAGGCAATAGCTGTACTCTGATTAAACGATGACACTGGGGTTGATTTCATGCAATGCATGTGCTAACTTCAATTTAAACTTTAACCATAAAATACACCACCTCTTTTCCATTTGCTGTACAAGCTGCTTAAAGTGTCTTCTTCTAGATATTCCTAGTCATCAAACAGTAAGCAACTCAATCCTTTTCCAAAACCAAAGCTTGATACAGAATGCTATGCCATGGCTTCATCACTGCAAGAAATTGAACTTAGCAATCTCATTCCTTTAAGAACTGAAAATAAAAAAACTACAGTCATTAATCTACATAGATCTGTTAAAAGTTGGATTTTCCTCTTGTGAAATAGTTTGATTTTCCATTTGTATGTTTCTGTGAGTGGTAACATAGTGCACTACATGTGGAACTGTTTGTCCACTCTGGAAGAGGACATGGTTTGATGTTAAATTTATGTTAAGTTATTGAATTCTTGCAGACTACAAAGTCTCAGATCTTTATAGCAGGACCACAACTGCACTATCAATTAACTTATTTAAAACAATAAATATTTTATAAATTATTTTTACAGCTCTAAACCCCATAAATCTAATTTTAATATTCTCAAGTTTGTTTTGAGTTATATAATTATAGACAAAATATACAAAATTCTTCTGATAACTAACTTTTTATCATTTAAGGTCTAGTTTATACAGAGATTAATGCCCAATTAATTGTATCCAGCTAGAGAGATCTTAGTAGTCTTTAAACAGAAATAGCTGAAAATAAACCAAACAATTTACTACTAGTTGACAAATGCCAGTTCACCACAGAAGGACTCTATCCCTGTTTTACAGGTAAGTTTTGGTTACTGTTATGAATAGTTACATGAAAGGTGAATGTCTGCAAAGCTTTCCTCCAGGTCATCAAGTTCCTTATTGAGTTCTGAAGCACTCAATAAGGATTTTAAAGCTGCCTCACAGGTGCCTGGGTATTCTTCAAATTCCACACCACAGAACTCAGACTCTGTCGCAGCATCCATAACTTCCGTCTCTTCTGAAGAGTCCTCCCTGCTTGGTGTCTCCGTTGACCTTGTGCTCGATAACAGTGATTCACATTGATTTGGTTCCTTTAATGACAAGTCCAGGGTCCCAAGGCATTTTTGACATTTTGTAGCTTTCCTCAGCCTGTGACCTTTCCTGGTAAACTTGAGCTCTTCCATCGTATCCTCCTGCAGATCCGGCGGTTCCAAGGATTCCTGGCTTGCATGGATTAGCTCTAACGCGCTGTCCTGGCAGCAGCCGAGGTCTGATTTCAGCACCTCCAACATCTGGCGCATTCTCTCCTAAAGGGTGATGGAAGGAAAGGATGACACTTCTCCGGCCCCATGGCACCTGAGCACTGCTCAGACTCAGGGCTTAACTCTGACAGAAGGAAAGGGATGCTGCTTGCAATCAAGTGACTAAATTAAGCACTGAGTCTCACCAAACTGAACTGACTGCTGTCCGTTCTTTGTCACTGTACCTGTGTCTCCTGATCTGCCATGATCCATGAGTGAGCAAATCTCATTTGTGGAGAGAGAGAGGCCCCCCACTGAGTATTCTAGTTACCTTTATCCTCAAATACACCAGTCCATTTGCCCTGCTCTTTGGAAACCTCACCTAAATCACATGCAGAGACTATTATATGGGCAGCACATACCTCATCAAGGCGGTTCTTATTTTCTTCTATATAGCACTCAAACAGTCGATCCAGAACCCTACAAATAAAAATTCAAATTATTTCACAGGAGGAAAAACAACTTTTACCAGATGTATGTAACCTAATGACTGGGTTTTTATTTCCATTTCTTGGCTGAATGGCACCTCTAAGACTGTTTCAATACCACTCTGTCACAAAGAAGGCTACCTGTGGTCAGCAACCCACTGGACACATGCTCAGCAGGCTTTGGGCAGCACATGGCAATTGTGGGGTGACTGGTAGCACAACTATCTGTGTGTTTGGTCTGTTGGGCCTGTGTGCTGGGAAAAATCAACAATCCAGTGGGGATTCTACTGGCATGCTGAAGTGTCCAAAATCTCTTGGATGCACCATAGTGGCTATTACACATAAATAAAGAGAAGAAATAAAGAGAAGAAATAAAATCCAGCTTTAGTAAAAAAAAAAAAAAATCCACAGAGAAGTCCTCAGTCCTTAGATGTCTCTTCCATTTCTTAGGCTGAATGAGGAAAAAAAAAATTCTATAAAGAAAGTGTTCTATGACAACTAAAGTACACAGTCACTGGAACAGAATTCCAGAAAGTCAAGTGAATTTAACCTAGCTTACACGAGAAATGATTTAAAAAAAGTGCAAGAAAGGTTCTAATGGAAGAAAACATCACTGTAAAAGAGCCAGAGGGAGACGTCAACATTTCTTGAAGATTCATTTTTTTACTTGGTGTATTTAGTATTCTCATTGACAGCCTTGACACAAGAAGCAAAAAAATAAGAGCACAGAATAGGAAAAACAGCTGGGAACATTATCAACCAAATTAGACTGTCTTGAATGCCGAAGTTCAAAAATGGGTTAAGATTCTGTATATGTATAAAAATACTGCAATTTTTGGCATAAATTGAGAATTCTTTATTAGAAAGAACCAGTATCATATTGAAAAATAAATCTAATTTAGCAGCTAGTGAACCTCTATCTCAAAGAGAATGTAACCCATGTTGAAAACTGAATTCATACTGGAACAGGAAAAAGGACAGAAGGAGGACAAATGACCTGCTGTGTAAAAGATTAGTAACTCAGTTTATTTACCAAAACAAACGTTGCAGACTAAAATGAGTTCTTAGTATTATTCCACCTTGGGTTCCAGATCAGTTTTTAACAGAAGCTTTTATCTCATGGTACATAGCAGCAAATCTAAGTCAATGACCCAAAGGCATTTCCTACTTCCCCTTTTTTACATAAAGCAAAAAAGAAGAGGAAACAAAACAAAAGCAAGGGCTGTGTATATGTGTGTATAAAGAAATTATTACTAATCACTACTTCCCTTACTTATGGGTTTCTGACATAGCACTACAAAATTGAAAACAACTGCAACCTACCTGTTAGAAAATAACCCAAGTCTGAGAATTTCATTTGTTACATCTTCAATGAAAGTTAGATATAAAAGCTCCTCTTCTCTGCAGGGAGAATAGAAACCCCAATGTTAAATGCTTTACCATAGAAACACATATGACATATTTTAATAGGTTCAATCACCTTCACAGGAAAGGCCATTAAGAAAATTTTATAGTTCTTGTATCAGCAGTTATTTTTCGTAAAAGATAAAGCCATCACAACAAACTAAGCCTTTCATTCAATCTGGATAATAAAAAAACCCTGCAAAATATGAGACTGTTGGAAAGGTGGGCATGGTGCTTTGTCTTCATGCTAACTTTCTGCTGTGGTATAAATTAGCACAGACATATCAAGCTAGGAATCAGTGAATCTTGGCAAGCATTCAGAACCTGCATTGCAGTCAAGAAAGGGGAGCTAATGTGTAAAATTGCATTTTGATGCTCTGTGTAAAAGCTTCCAAGGGAGCTTCTAGAGAACCTGACTGCAGCTGAAATATGCTGGTCCAAAATGGAAGCTGAGAAGGATTTAAATGCTTATTTGGCAGCATCCACTCATTTCAACATCTCTCCTTTATGTACAAAATCCTGTTAGTGTGAGACGTGATTTGCACCTCTTATCTCCATTTTAATACCTCTAAAAGAGTTGCTGATGCAAATGACTAAATCAGACACTCTACTGGAGAGAGAACAGGAAAGAAAAACCCAAAAGGAAATATTTCAGTGCTGTTTCTCTTTCATAGCATCTTTCTAAGTCTCCCAAAGCATCCAATCAAACTCGAGTGAGTCATTCTCCAGTCTTAATAAACAGAAAATAAAAAATGGATTACATCTTGCATGATTATCATTACACAAAATTTGCTATCATCCCTAAAGATTATAATTTTGGTTCCCTCTGTGGTCAAGAAAGTTACCTACAGCTGGTATTTGAGACTCTATTGTAAGCATTAAGTTAGGTAAACACCAGCCTGTCCTAAACTAAAGAAATAAATGACTTTTCCAAGGCCACTTGATGAAGCATTAGTAGTGTTGCTGAATATAACTCAAAACTCTTAATTTTAATGAAATTTCATTGCAGGTATGTGGTCAGAATGCCATTCATTGGTTTTTCATTTGTCAGTATTTGCTTCAGGCCTAAAAAGAAATGGAAACAAACTATAGGCACTGTACAATCTTCTGAAGTTATAATTTTCTTCATTTTTAGATTCACATACATTTTTTAAGCATTGTATGTTTCAAGTTCATCAGTTTTGAGGAAAGCTTTTTAGTTTGAGTAAATGAGCAGAAAAATGTTTTAAGCATACTTACTCAGCATCGACACTCCTCCTTGATGAAGACTTCTGAGGACAACATGATGTCTCTCTAATCAGAAAATCAGAGGACAAGAAAAAGAACAACATTCTAAACCCCTTTTATACCACCTTGCATGTAATTTTCTTCTGCAGCCATGGAGTGCCATTATACTATTTCCTTTTCTAAAAAACCCCACCATAACATCCCTAAACCCTGCTCCAGTAGCAAAATCCCTTGCTAGCACTGAAACCTGAAAGACTGTGGTTCAAGTATTACACTACCTCACTTGATTCATTGCTCAGAAGACCTCAGTGCTACTTCAGATGCTATTCAATCTCTTTTATCCATAAGAATGCCTTTTTAACTCAGTGTACATTTTTTTTCTCAGATAAAAATGCCTTTGTATGAAAAGGCCAGAGAGCAAATCAGCGAGTCATGCTAACTTAGGTCAGCAATGAGGAGAATCAGCTGGGAGCCCTTGGGTTCTGGCCTGATTTCCAACACTGCTCTTGTATTGTAGCAATCCCAGTACCAAGTGTTCAGAAAAAGATGTGGGAAATGCTCCTGCAATGCAGTGTTTAGTTATACAGTACTATACAGTCTGTGGGCTCAGATGTACAGAACTAACAACTGTATTAATGCGTCATTACTCAATTCTGACAAAAATACTCATATATTTCAGAGCTCTCTTTCTTAATTGGCTTCCCAGTGAAAATTATCACCAGAAAATAACTTTGAAGTTGGGAAAGACCATTGATTAAAAAAACCCAACAAAAGTCCTGTGAGAAGAAGACTTATAAGGAGAAAGGCTAGTGAAGACTTATGGCCTAAGGACCAGCTGTATAAAAAGGAGCATTTTAAATATTCCCTTCTGCTGTAAATCAGGCACCTTAGGCTGGAGCATTGACAATCATCTATTTCTGTCTCAGGCTCATTGCAAGAACATCCTTTATCTTCAGCCTACAACACAGAAATAAAAATGAATTATCAGTGGAAATATGCAGCAAATTTTACCATTAAAATGAATCTAGTAACTCTCTGTGATTAAGCAAAGAAATTCCATGTCTTTTCTGAGAAACTCTGGGTAAACAGATAAAAGGGACACCTTCTGCTGGAAAGTCATATATCAATTATCTATGACCTTAACAGGTCCTTGATATTGCACTTATAGAAACAAACAAACAAAAAAATTAAAGAGTTCTCTTCATGTGCCTCAGTGTTTTTTCTTATAGTTTCCACTCAATATTCTGAAATTCTCTCTCCTCTACGGAACTAATTCATGTCATGGCAATAGAGAGAACACCTAAATCAGCTGCTCACTGCTGTGGCAGTGATGAAGTGTGTTATCCCACAGTGATGGTGATGGGTGTGGGAAGAGTACCCAGATGACTGATACTTATTTATTTATTATTACCTTTGATGTGATCATCTGCTGTTCACTTGTAACTTTTCTCACATATACTTTGTCTCCAGATGGAAAGCTACAAAATTGAGAGAGGTATTAGATTTCCAAGAAGACTACTTCCAAAATATGCAGGATAAGAATACCAGTGCCACTGTGGAATTGTCTCATTGGCCTGAACAGAATGTAGTACTGAACAGTACAGAAAAATTCTGCCAGATACACAGGTATTTGGATCACCTGATCCAAATTCATTACTTGGCCGCATATTAGCAGGGGATAACTACATTTTTCAAAATAATTGTTCAGAATTAAGAATGGAGATGATCCTAAAATTAAAAGTGCATCAGGAAAATAGACACCCTACAGCCAGAAAATCAACAGTTGCAATACAAAGCAAAAGCTATCATAATTCCAGTCTTAGGAAATCCATAATTTATTCTATGACAAAACTGGAATTGGACTTGCAGGCATGGAGGACAAAAAGGGAAAATATTTCTCTTTACAAGGTAGTATCAGTAGAAACAAAACTAAATCAGAACTGGTCAATTTGCTAAGAAGTTCAATGCAAGAGAAGAACACTAATTTTGTTTAAAGTATTTTATACAGGTTATATCTGAAGGTATTTAAATTCAAGTGATAAAAAAACCAAAGAAGAGCTGCATTCAAGAGTTAAAAACCGGATGTTTGCATGATGTATTATTTAACAGACTGGAAAGTGTGAGACTACAGGGGCAATAGTGGGAACTGCTTGCATGCTTATATTGGTTAACTCTTTGCAAGCCAGAAGTATACATCAGAGAGCATAGGGAACAGAAAGGGAATGATTATCACCAGCAGATGTGAGATTCCACAATTTGAATTTAGTGGCACTTCATATCCAATCTGTATAGATTAAACAGGTTGTTCCAGAAAGAAGACAGCAAAATATGCCAGTGAAAAAAGGATAATCACATTCCATTCTAGCTTTTGCTAAGGCATATCTAGAACAATGTCAGAATAATTATTCTGGTTTTATACAAACTTAATGAGAACAAACCATGTTGCTTTTATGAAGATACTGTGATGATAACACATAAATTCCAGAGTTTCAAAATAAAGTTTCAATCTCTGTACCTGATCACATCCGTCTGTGTTTGAGCTTCCACACAGTGCTTGTGGTGATTTTTCTTCTTCCTTCGAGCACAAGTGTAATACCTGTACTCTGGCAGGGAAGGTTTAGCATCTGATATTAAGGTGCGTGGAGTAAAAGGTTTTCGGACCTTAGTAAAGCATTCCGAGTGCCTCTCCAGGAGATCCCCGCCGCTCGCTCGGGGGTTGTTTCTGTGACACCTCCTGGAACAACCAACGCTCACAACACTCTCGGTGGAGTGACTGCGTGAAATCACGCAGTGTTTACCTGGCCTTGACACGCAGACATTTGATTTTGAATGATATATCCTGGATGTATTCCGAGAACATTTCCTGGTGTGTTTTACGGGACTGGAGTGAACCAAGCAATGCTCGCCATGAGCAGATGGTGCTTGTGATAGGCACTGTGCATGCCCAGCACAGGGGAAGACATTGCCTTCTACCTCCAAGAAACTCTAGGAAAAAACAAAACAATATTTGATTGCATCGCAAGTTACCTGCTTTGCTTATGATGGTACTCCCAGCTATTACTGTTACTGACTCGGAGGTATTTTCTGTGTAAAAACTTTCAATTTTTGTAAAATCAAACTGGTTTCACGGCAGCCTCAGCCTATCAGATTTTAAAACCTAGTCACTGGAAATAAGAGAGTAATAAGCAAATGGTTTGCCTCAGTAGCAAAACATTGGTGCTTGGTTACAGAATATTGATGGCTACATCAAACCAAGAATTTAATCAATACATTTTTAGAAGTCAAGAAATCATTGCACTGAAGCAAATTATTTTATCTGGGTATGCTCTGTTCATACCACTTGGGCAAGCTAAGGTAGACATTATCCATAATTATCTTATGCTTAAAAATTCAAGATTATTCCTGAACTGTATTACAACACTGTAGCAAAGAGATGTCAGATAGAAACACAACTAAATTCAAGTGGCATTTTAAGGTGGAGTTTTGGTTGGTTTGGTCATTTGTTTGTTTGTCTTGTTAAATTAGAAAGAACAATTAAATAGAAATTTTATTTCAGTCATAGAGAGAGTTTTGAAAAATTTGAAATATCAAAGCATAAATATCTGGATGAGGTATGCACACCTAAGTTTGCTTCACACAATGTATGAAACACTTTACAAAAACAGCTGTTGTATGCTCTTTTCCTACCTAGGATACAGCCACCCACTGAATATTGTCAATCAGTGAAAATTATGTATGACATTTTACATGCCCATCCCCATGGGCAGGCACACAGCAGAACTGGAAGATTAAACCAGAAGCCTATCAGCAAACATAGTTTTGTATAAAGCAATTTATTGCATCCACATATGTAACTATTTATGAAATTCAAGTTCTGTTACACAGAACTGTATGATGCAGAAGAGATGACCCCCATAATATGTACTCAAATTAACACCACAACTCCCAGAGACAGTGCTTACAGTGCACCAGTGAGGGAGACAAGCTGAGGATAGTGTTATTCTGGAAAATCTCACTGCTGCACCATGCAATCAGCAAGGCAAAATAACAGCTGAATTATAACAACTGAGAAAATCCAATTCAAAACCAACAGCTAACTTTCTAAAATTACTATCATGCTTTCCTAAGACTAGAGCAGTTCATACAGGTCCACATCATCAGCAAGAAAGTGCTGTAAGATTTTAAGAGAATGTATACAAGTAAAGGTGTTTCCTGAGAAGAAGATTCAATTTCTAAGGCCATTTGAGGTTTTTAACAAACTTGAAATTTAGTTCAGATAGGCTAACACAGAAATTAACTTGTCCATGTACCTCTACCACCTGAACAAAGAACAGGAAGATAAGGAGACACCAGTACAGGCCATAAGCTCTGTAGTGACAAAAGGTAAAAAAGGAAGATGATTTCTGCATGGGTTTCATTTATCTCTATTGTACTTCTATCAAGCAAGTAAAAACTATTAAGCAGAAACATTACATTACTGAAGTTACTGAAGGGACACGTGCCCTATGGGAGGCCTGAGAAAGAGTGGATGAAGCGTAGTATGCTGTGACATGCACTTATTTATGACATACAACCATAATGCCAGTTGAGAAGATTCACAGATTCGCCAAGTAGCCTGTCCTGATCTCACAATTAAGCTGTATGGAAACTACTTTGAAAGAGTGACACTGAAACAGAGATGCAGTGCATTTCCAATGGGGCTTCATGGCCTGAGCAAAATATAAACTTTGAGAAAATCCTCAAGGCACTTTTTGAAAATAATCAGCTGATTAAGATGTGGGTTGAAGGCTGGATGTGTGATTTTCCCCACCAGGCAGTGACAATGGACTGAATGCAAACAAAAGTCACAAAAACAACTGCAAAAGAAAGTGCCTGTGAGGATTCTGCAAGACAACCCATACTTGTCCTGAGACTTCTGAAGCTGCCTACTGGAGTGGGCATGAAGAGAAAAAACAACCCCAATGACCCAAACTGGAAATCTTTTTACATTTATTGAAAATTCATGGTGTTCTAACTTACAAATAGATAGTATAGGAGAGTAATATGTTACTAGTAAACCAGCAAGATATTGTGTAGCATATTAACCTATGTAATTGGTAGTATAACTTGTAAATATACAAAGATTTTCTATTCTACCATTCAATCCTAAAAAAGTTGTTCTTAAAAATTCTAAGCAATAGACACTTGCATAAATGCTCCATTTTCTCATAACACTGATACTGTTATTACTTAGAATCTACATTATTTCATTCTTTTTCCTTTCAAACACAATATTTTAAATTAAAGCTGAATTATGATGAATATACATTTTGTAGCATGCAGTAAACGCTTTTTAGAGGAATATTAAAAATGCAGGTATTTTATCATGAAAATTAAGTCACAGTTCACACTGCTGTTATACCATATATTTCCTCCACAGCAATTTTCTCTCACATCAGTAAGATCTATCTAAACTATTCCAGTACCCCAAAATATCCAGAGTAGCTGGTGCCTAATGCAAAGAGGGGTTTTTTTAGTTAGTTGAGGCAAAATAAACTATTCTTGACGGTGTCTCACGTGAGTCAACTTTACTTTACTACTACAGCATAATTAAATGCTGAACTGGTAACATGCAGTTACAATGCCAAACAAATGCCTGTGTTAGCAAGCAGAATAATGAGGCTTACCAGTGAGATTGGTTGCATATAAAGTAGTTGCAGTGGTAGCTCAGCACTATAGAAAACAGATAAGACTGGAAAGTTTCAGCATCCATCTATATAGATGAAAGCTAATTCCATACCCTTCAGTGTATATTATAAACAGCTTAACTCTGGTAAACGCTTTACCCTCAGTGACTCAATCAGTTCACTGAGCTGCAATATAAATTGGATTGTAGAAGCATTTGTGAGCATATGAGGACCGGTTCCATGTATTATGCAAAATAATTATTAAGAAAAGATATTAAGTTCTATTAGCCAATTATTTATCTACACCTCATGAAAACGGCATGTTCTGTTCCTCAGAAGCAGTTGAGTTGATCCAAAACAAGACAAAGGCACCAGGCTGACACAGCAATATCCTAAATTTAAGCACTCCTTATATATGAGGAAGCTTAGGGCAGTTATGTTCTCCTTCACAAATATTTCATAAGTAGAACAGACCAAGTAGCTTGCTAGTGACTAGAGAGAACTGCAACCCAAACCTGCATCTGTGTCAGCTGTGAGATGTACTCATTCAAATACTGAGAAAAGAATGTCTTTCAAAGCCCTTATCCTGAGGCAAAACTTTACTACTCAAACAGGGAGAAGTACACTCCAAGTAGACAAAGAAAAAATATCATGATCAAGAAACTATGTCCCTTCAAAAGATTTTAAGGAGTGTCAGAGAAGGCTGTTTGTCTGCAGTTTGTCTCTTTTGAACTTTCAGAAAATTATCCTGTGTTGCAAGTAAACTGTAAGCAAGTATGCCCACTTTCTGTTCTAGTCTGTTTTTTATAAAAACATCAGATGTTTAAGTAGGAAACAAAAAAAGGACAAAAACATGCCTACCAATAGCATACTTACTAAAATATATTTAGTTCTATTCTTCAAATGCAATTTTAAAAAATTTCATTACAATATCTGAGCTTTAGCTATTAGAACTATCAACAACTACAACTAATCTAATTTGAAGTGAAAAATCTTGGCTTATATCTTCCTTATCAATATATGTTTCTATTCTGTTGATTCAACCAAGTATAATCTGTTTTGAAAGACACAAATCTACTCGATACATTTCAGCAACCGCTTAAAAAAGCTTCATAAAGTATGTATTTATGCTTCAATTTTATTAGTCACAAAACTGGGGTAAACTGAACAGGACTTTGCAGCAAGCATGTAGAGAGGGGACTTCTGAATTTTAATGGACCCTGTGGAAGAGAAAATTCAGTAAAAAGAGATCAAAGCATACTGCTGTCATCTGACAGGCAAAAGTAGTAACACAGAGAAAGAATCCCTATTTCTCTATCAGTTACTTTTACTTTCTACAAGAAGTTTAGTTTCCCTGCTCAAAAGCCACTAAAGTATCAGTTGCCTTATAAAAACCAAACTTTGAAAAGAAAGGTTGCTAAGTACTTTTTCACATAAAAGGTCCAAGGCAGCTCTCACTGGGCTCACTGAAATTACAGTAAGATTAATTTAATCTTGAAATTAACTTGTTCTTGCATGAAAAGGTTTTCCAATAGAATAGTTCATCTACCATCATAAAATGAGATCAAAGAAGTGCTTTATAAACTGCACTGTCAGGATACAGAAGCTGCAAATTTGCAATAAATGAGTTAATGATTCTTTTAACTTGAGAAAGTCAAATATTGCTCTAAGTCAGATGAGCACCTGCTCTCTGCTGTCTATACAGAGGAAAGCTCTCCCATAGGGAGTGACAAGCTGCCTTTAGAGAAAATTCATACAAACATGTGAACAAATTGGACCTTCTATGAATATATTCAGTTTGTATACTGGTATCACTATTTTTCAAAACTCTTTTATTTTGTGCATTTGTGTGTGTGGGTATCAATTCTATAATGTGGTGGGTTCATACTTTTATCAGATACAGTGATGTTATTAATAAGGGGTATTACTGAATGTGCTTTAATTCAAACAACCAGCACATGAGGTGATTGTCACCATGAAGCCTGAAAGGAAATCTGAACATTCTTAATGAAAACAACTTTGTTTGATGCTCAGAAGATTCTTCTGCTTTATTTAGTCATTGACATCTCCCATTATGACAGAACTAATTTAAGCTCAATACATGTTCAGACTGCTGGCAGCAGGAGAGTATAATAAATCTTTAAATATAAAGCATTTGAGAAGGCATTTCACACAGCCACACGTGTGTTGCATACAAAATTAACAAGAGACTAGAACCAGTTAATGGTGTTTCCCAATCTATATTTCATATGCACAAGCAGATGGCCACAACTTTTATTCTTCAGAAAAAAAGAACCTCAACAGGCTGAAAGGGATCTTGAAGTTTCAAGGCAATGGCATTCAAATGGTTAAAAGAGAAAATTTAACCTTCTGTGAAGCAGCCTTCCTTCAACTGACTTTTGGCATTGACTGACTTATTTTAAAAAATTCATTAGCTGCCAGAAATGCCTATTAATAGGATTACTTGAACACAAGATATGAAATACCAAGCTCTTACTCATGCCCAGCTCAATTCAGGTAGAATTTTAGAAAATCTTATTTTGAAAAACAAAGGAAAAAAGCCGCACTTTGTTATAGTGCAGCCTTTTATTATAAGGCTGGGAGTTCATGCAGTAGTTAGAGACACATGTTACTTGGGTTTCTAATAAAAAAATTTAAGAAAATTTGCCTGCCCCGAGTTTGCAAAAAATAACACGAAAGGACAAAAGTCGTATTAATGAAAAATAAAATTTAGATTTTAAGTATCACATTTCCTCCTTTTGCTTATTCATGCCTGTGCTTTCATCCATAACTAAGAGCCATGTATTGAATTTCTAAGCATTATTTCTCTGCTCTGCAATAAGGTCACACTCAGGCTGCTGCTACAAAAATCAGTCACACAGGAAGAATCTGAAGGTGTTTGCTGTACTACCTGGAAATGACCTCTAGCTTTACAGATCTTTAAACAATGTATGAAACTTATGCTGTTAGAATCACAGAGTTAAACCATTGTTCTGTTTTAAGCTGCAATTGCTCATTTACAGTGATGAACAAGAATGCAATTTATTGGGCTATTTATGTATTTATTTATTAGTTAGAAATACAGACCACATATTCTGATTAAATGCCAGCCAAATTAAGCATGTATATATTCTACTTATACTCTACATATAAGTAGAATATATACATACAGAATGGTATATTTTGGTCTAAGCATGATTTCTGCTTTCAAGAAATGCAACTGAATGATTTAGTACACTGTTAGATACAAAATGTATTATCAACTAGGAATTCTCATTAAAAAAAAAAATGGAAGATTCCTGATTCTTCTTATTGGAAGGGCAGAGGTAACAGAGTTCTGCCTTAGGAAATGGTACAAAGTTCTGGAGCGGCAGAGGATAGGAATGTCTGCTAAGGTGAAATCAAGAGAATTCAAGAGTAATTAGAGCTTGTATTTACTGCAAGCACTTTTCATCCAGATACCTGACATCTTCATCAGAAGGTCAAGACATGCATTCAGTGTTGGGCACGTGCCAGGAAGACCCTTGTCTCCTTTCTGCTGCTTGAAAGATGCCAGCCCTCACTGCTGCACAGCAGCGATCAGCTGTTACTTTGGAGGCAACTATATGATAGTATCTACTAAACAGAATGAAAATACATACCTTTCTTAAAATGGATGGTGGCAGCCTTCCCTTGTCTCTTGAACAGCATCGAGGGACAGCTTCACACACACATAATTTCTCTTCACACTTGGTTATCTTTTTCAGTTTCTCTCTTCTTTGCTGGTCAGCAACTTAGGGAAGAGACAAGGTTGGTCAAACCCAAACTGAAATATTCTTTGTTTCTCTAAGTAATTTGAAAACACTGTGGTGGTTTCCAATTGCTCAGTAAAGTCAGACTATTGAGATACACTCCATTTCCAACACACAGCATTTATGTCTACTCTTAGAAGAAAAATTATTAATATGCTGGTAGTTGAAGCTGTTCCTTAACTTTCCTGAAATTTTCTTAACTCACAACAAACATCAAGCACACAGGACTTCCAAGATCAGTATTGCTAACAGAGCATTTTGCTCAAAAAGTTACAAGCTTTCTATAATTTTTTTACAGCTAGAACTCCTTTGACTGTACTCTCATCCAGTATTTCAGATAAAACCCTGTGTTTATTGCTAGCAAATCCAATGTGTAAAAAAATCCATGTTTACAATATGGAGTTTCCTAAATACAGAAATCCGGGGCAGAACAAGCAAGCTTTTGTAAATAACACAATAAAATTAAGGCCAGCTCTGAGAGGGTTACTTTCAGATTAGGAGCAGGGAATTTTTATCAGTCCACACTGGTCTGGAGTCCAAGACCTCACCAGCAGAAGAGCCTGACCATCACCTGGGTACAGCCTCCTTTCAGGCAGGTGTAGAAAATGATAAGGTTTCCCCAGAGCCTCCTTTCCTCCAGGCTAAACAACCCCAGCTCCCTCAGACACTCCTCACAGGACGTGTGCTCCAGGCGCCTTGTTGCCCCTGTCTGGATACAGTCCAGCACCTTGATGTCTTCCTTGAAGGGTGGGGCCCAGAACTAAACACAATACTTGAAGCTCACAAAGTTGAAAAATCAAAATTAGGATGATAAAAAAGTTAATAATTTCATTTCCAAATAGGGAAAAAATAAGCCAACACACTTTTGAAGTCTGTATACCAAATGAAAATTTTTGCACTCACTTAACACATATCCAAGTGTATGAATCATTTGTTTGACAGAGACACACAAAGTCCTTTGAGGATTTCTTCTCTGGTTTCGTAATATATTTATATCATACTCTGGGAGACCCCAATCTGCACATGCACTACTACATTTAATGCATGGAAATGTAAAATCTTCAGGGACTGGTATGGTACATTCTTCTACACAGCTGAGACCTATAGCAATCTGAGGACATTTACTCAACCTTTAAAATGCAGTCATCTGTGTACATGTACCCTACATGTATGTTAATCTCCAGGAAATACTTAAGTGCGAGAGAGAGAGAAATCCTTCTTATAAAGAGTTAATGTAGATGTAAATAGACAGCTGGAGATAAATTAGGATAGCTCTATGGCAGTCTGCAAGTAATACAAATGCAGAAACAGGCACACTGCCCTACCTCTCCTTAGTGCACGTCCTTTACCCATGCAAGGACTGGAGAATACAGTCTTATGCTTTGACTTCAGCCAGATAGAAAAATTTCCTGGAACTTTGAGGCACTAATAATAATATTACAACTGAGAAAAGCTGAAGATATTAAAGGCTGTCATACATACCCACTTGTGTTGCAGTGTGAATATATTAAACACAGAAAGCAAGAGACCAGCTTTCTAGAGACATCCAATTTCAGAAGGGAGATTTAGCTTTTAATTAAAAACATTTTTCACTGGTTAAGATATCTTCTGCTTCAAATCCATTACAGATAAAAGCTTTTCCTTTCAGTGAGGTTCATGAACTAAATTTCAAAGAAGTGCCCTTGGCATACTGTCATAGACTAGAGGGAAGTAAACATAAACTGCAATAGTTAACAGATACTTAAAACAGTTTCACTGCAAGTAGCTTTTATTTGAACATCGGCTCCAAGAACATGTCACATATGTAGAGTTAATATGGGAAAAGTATATAATAGTAAATATCTTGTGACAAATAAATGACAAAACCCCCAAACCACTGGATTACTTTTAATCTTTTTAAAAGGGGAAAACAAAATGTCTAGGAATAAAATAATATAAACTGCAGATCCAAATAACTAGTCCCTTTAAAAGTCTTCTTAAAGCTTTACAAATTAATTGTATCTCATTAACTACAGATCAAAACCCCTACAGATTCATAGTATAGTAAGAGAAAACGTACTAGAATATAAACAGTTCAGTGATTCCGTAGATCACATGAATTCAGTACATGACCCTAGATTCCATAACTTATTGCATCCAGTCCATGAATCCATTCTCTTAATTTTGTTGTCAGTGAAAGGAAGCACAAGAAAGACTATGAAAGTCAGATGTTAAACTCTAGCACTCCTCATCAAGAGACACCTATAAAACACTGATCAATCTGTCACTTTTGCCGAGGCAAATACTCTTCACAGAGAACACCACACTTCAAAGCAGTGATCACATCACTTTACTTCCCTTTCACAATACTCCCTCTAGAAGCTTAATTATTTTTTCTATAAGTGTAGACTGCAGCAGCATTTCAAGACATGCTTAGAGCTATAAAACAAATGTCATAAATCTGGAAGAAACAAACTAATCATGTGTATCACAGTCCTAGCCAGCTTGAAAGCTCTTCACTTAAAAGGACAGTATGATCTGGAATGCCAGTGGTTGTCCTTTGCCCTGAATTTCCAATTGCTAAATTTATCACACGTCACATCACAAAACTGTTGGCAGTTAAACTTCAAGTTATTTCAATTTTGATGGAAATAACTGAAGGCAGACAATGAAATACAAAGTTAGATTTAAATTGAGTTCAGCTTGCAGAACAATGTATCTTAAAGGAATTATGCAACACAGAATTTCTCTACTGTGTTTTTATATAAGCTATTTTTGCAATAACACGCTTGGAGTTATTAATTCCCTTTTGAATTCTTTTTAGATAAATTATACAAACATCATTTCAGCTGAGCTTGAAGTGTCTAGTGACCATAACCAAACTGTCCAGCATATCAGTTGGTGATATTACTTCTGCAAGCAAGCCCTTCCTTCTCTAAGAATTTTTACTATCAGTTTCCTAGCTCTACACAGATTTCCAGTACATCATGATTTAAGCACCTGGGGTAAGAACTCATCAAATGCAAACTGAATTTAGCCATTAGCTACGAAGTTCAGGTTTCTTATAAGTCTAAATCTAAATTCCTTAACATAGGAATTTTAATTTTCATAACTCTAAGAGATGATTTTGCAGTCCTTCATATCCAGTATCAGTAGTACTGTTTCATCAAATAAGGGAGAAATCACCATAAAACAGGGTGACAAAGTATTTATTAAGGGTTTGATAGTAAAGCCTTGTTTGTATCAAATACAAAGTAACAGCTATGTGAGGGTACGTACTTCAGAAATCTGATACTACTTGGCAAAGCTACTAATGGCAAAATCTAGTCATTTCCTAGACTTGGAAATAAAGCCTAACAGTGAGATATGAATCCTTCAAAGGCATTTCAGAAGAGGCTAGAAGCACTGGATTATCCCAGATCCATCCACCCCTGATGCTCATGTGGGGTCCTCATCCAGCAGACATCTCCTGCATTCTTCTGTCAGCCATATGCAGAACACAGCAGCCTGCCAACAGTGACTGCAGAAAACCTGTGGAATGCTGCACCAGCCCTGAAGGATACATCTAAGCCTGCCCAGGTAAACCTCCACTTGTGCACCCCAGAGAAAGGTCCTTCAGGCTTCTAGGTGGCCCTTGACTGTGATTTTTTTTTTTCAAGGTACCACTAGGGCAGCCCTCAAGGACAATTTAGACACACTGTACTGAGATAACACTGAAAATAAGTGGAATGCATAATTTTATTCTTGTTCTCTGGTACACTATGGCTATTTTGTAATCCTGAGTAATGGTGAACAATTATATAAAAACAACAGTTCCTCCCCACCAGCAGACAGATGGTAAAGCTGGGTAAATTAGATTAAAAATCAAGGACACATTTTCAGTAATAATGATGAATAACTACTGAAACATCCACAAAAGGAAATTATGTTTTCTCTATTTCTTGACCTTTACAAGTCAAGACTGCAGGCCTTTCTTGTTTATGTGCTTAATTTACCACATTCAATATGGCTGCTAAGTTCCCTCCATATTAGCACAACTGGATGGAACTTTTGGTCTGCTTAACTCACGATGTCAGAAGATATAAAGTCTTTTCACAACTGTGAAAAATGTATTTTTGATGTGCACATCTAAAATTAATTACCTCTCATAAAAAAACCCAACACCCCTTATTACAGAAGAAACTTAAATAACTTCTGGGAAAAAAGGAAGTAAAATCACTACAGTGGAAAGTACGGATTTATGAAGATTTTTTACCTATAAGTTTTCCTGCTCACCAAATTTCAAACTTGATAAATATATTAGACCACCTTTCCAAAGACGTAACACAAGCATAAGAATTACCTGAGTGTTTGAATTTAAAGAGCTTGTATTAGTTGCTTAGAACTTTCATTTTCAGAAATGCATACTTAAGGACAAGATTTAACAGAAAAAAAGATTGGGTGATTTCGTGAAACCTCCCTGTAAAATGGCAACAACAACAAAACATGTAAGAGGGCTTTTCATAGATCTCTGCTTTTTCATAACGTAAAGTGTAGAGAGATAGATGTGTTCATGGGAAAAGTTAAGATTTAAATACAGAATTACATAACAATATTTATTTCTTGATATTTTTGCATATTTAACCCCTTTAAAGGATAGAAAACCAACATTACTATCAGTCTGATTATTGCTTCTCCCCCTCTCTCACTGCCCTCCCTCCAAGAATTCAAGTTCCACCAGGCTAAAATAGACCTATGGTGGGTAACTTCTCAGAGTATTTGTTTTCCTTCTTCTTCTCCCCCTGCCCCAGTATCAAAGAGACCTGCATTCCTAAGCACACTAATCACTGGGTTCAAGCTGTACTATCAATATGCCTTGTGGAAAAACCTCCAAACATATGGGTTGAAAAGTTAGTACTGTTAGAAACCAGGCATGTATAGCAGCAGCTGTCTTACTTGGCATAGCCTTTGTCAAGTTTTCTGGCACAAGTTTCACAACCACAGACTTCTAATGGCCACTGGTATCAATCAACATGCTTGGACTAATTCTGAACATAGAAGTTTCACATTTCAAGAAGTTTCACATTTTAACAACTATTTTAAGTCAGTAAGCCTGATCTAATACACAGGAACATGCTCACTGCTAGCCCAGGGGCATGGCACCTTGCCTGCTTTGCTGCCAGCTAAGATACCAGGAAAAGAACAGTGGAAACTAAATCCACTTTAAGGACAGAACATATTCAGTTGGCCAGGGAGAATGCCGACTACAGGATCATGTTTAATTCTTAAATGCTAGTGACTGATTCATGGCAACAACCCCAAAGGGAAATACTCACCTGCTATTCTAGCAGTACAGGAAGCACATTTTCAGATTTTTTTTTAACACTATCTGCAGGAATTCTGTTTTGTAACTCTATGCTATTAATAAATCTTATAAACTAAATTTACCCCCTTGACCAAATCTTGAAATAGAGGGGGAACAGAAACTTTATTTGGAATGCAATAACTAATAAGACAAAGAGCACAAAGAGAAAAAAGTAATAATATGCTTCAGTTGAAGTAATGACAGGCAGAGAACTACTGTTAGAATAAAGGTGCAAACCCTTCATCATCAGTGACACTATAGAGATATCACTGATATTCAACTATATTGAAGTTAAAACTGTGCCTGGATAAATCACGTGTCTTCTCTTGAGCAAGAAAGAAGAAATTGTTTTGAAAGTATTCCAAAACCACTTCTCCATTACTTTTCTTCCTCAGCACATTTTCAACAATCTTACTGTCTGAGCTATTGGCTGTCATCTCCACATAATCTGTTTCACAAGACAGAGGAAGAAAAATGATTCTCCAGGGATTTACCAGAGACTCTACAAATGGTACCTTGCACTGAGCTTAACACCTGAACGTGTCACACTTGGTTGCATGGTTATTACAGTATAGAAATCTGCATTTCTTGATCAACAATACATAGAGCTGCAGGGAAAAAAAAAGCAACCACTCTAATTTTAGGGACAAAATAAAATCAAAATAATTTTTAATTTCATTCTAAAAACCTGGAAGTTGTAAGGATAATGCAGAAACTGAACAAGAAATGCCTGGAATGTCTTAACTTTAAATACCTTGGAGTCAGTGAGACCAATAATGATGAATTTGAAAATAGGTGTTTCCTATGGAATTAGCTCTTTGATAACTGCAAAACTTTCAGCCTAAACGACAGAGTTTCTTATCTGTTTGTAAAAGAATCTCAGTCAGATGGAACAGCATATCAAGGAATGCAGGTCAGAAAAAATTAACCAGTTATAAGTACACATTGAGCAGTGAGAGAAATCCTCAAAGGTTTTTATTAAGAAAGGTTCAGGATTTTTGTCTATGCATTTGTAGCAGATACTTAAGTTTATCCTAACTCTGGCAACTGAGACACTTTTGCTGTTGACAAATGAATTGTCATTCTAAGCGCAACTGATCACTGACAGCCCAGATCGATCTCTCCAGCATTCCATTCAATGCAGATCAAATGCACCTACAAGTAGCTGTAGAAGGATGTGAAAGCTGAATGAACAAGCAGACACATGAATGCCCAGTTAAGGTTTATGTGCTATTGTTACTTTTCACTGGCTCTTTTGCTAAGATACTTTTACAGAAGTATTTGCAGAATTAACATATAACAAATACTTACGTTTGATGCAGGTCAACCTACTTTTGGGCACTGAACAATCTACAGCTGCTGAAAATAAGAAAAACATCAAATGTGAGTGATTCAGTATTTATTTAGTATATGTGACAGCTAGAAAAATGTAGTAATAAATCAACACAACAAAGACTATTTTAAAACATGCTAGTTACTATGTACTTAAAGTATTAGGTTGAAACTAATATGGTCACAGGATTTGAGAGATAAAGAGATAAAGCTGTCTGGGTAAAACACGTAGTTAAAGGAAGAATGTCTAAAAGGTACAGAACTCAATATACAGCACAAACAGAATGGACGATTGGGGATACAAGCATCATCAGGTCACCCTAGGACATTGAATCATCACTTAAATGAAGACTCCTTTCAAAACGCTTCTGTACCTTTTGTTCTGGTGGTATTTACCTGCATACCTGAGGATACTGAGTATGTTACATCAGAGATAACATTGTGAGTATTGTGAGTATGGACTCTGTCAGTAACACGATTTTCTCATTTGCAAACACACATGGCAATTTTCACAGTCCTTATAACTTGCTATTACTATTCATTGCAAGATGAACAAAAGATTATAAAGTTTTTGAAATTAAAATAAAAGAAGACATAGTGATCTGAGTTTAACTAGAAATGTACTGCCTGCCTTCATTCTAAAGTAATTTCTGTATGTTTGCTGTTATGACTATCACTGTGACTTTCAGTTCAGCACATTTTTTCATAATTCATTATTTCATCAAAAGCAGAATGAAGCCAATACAGCACAAAGTGCTCTAAAATTAAGGTAGGATCTTTGGTAACACTTAAGGAAAATGTTTTCATACAAAACCTCCCATCTCAATAATACAAAAGTATTATTAAAGTAGCAGCCACATCTCCTTGCTGACATGTGTTTAGGTAAGAAACAGGAAGAATAGTAAACATCCTACAATCCAGTTCATTCCTTCTTGGTATGAGCCTATTCTGAGAAATTGAGCTAAATATTGGGGGAGACAGTTCATTCATACATGCACATTTTTACCTTTGGCTGTAAGAATTCTGTTATAATGAAACACCATGTGATCTCTGATCAGGTATTGGCTAGTTAGATTTCGAGCGGAGTCAATGCAGAAAGCTGTAAGATTAAAATACACTTGAACATTAGAAAGGTAGGCAAAAAATACCAAAATTTTAAACCGTTATTAACTGCAATTCAAAGTCACAAACTTTAAAACACTGTTTAAGTTCTTTGCTCAAAGGCAGTATTTTTTTTGTACCAGTTACTATCACATGAAATCATTCTGTCTCCTTTTTCTTTCCCCAATGAGCCATTAATTCAATAAATGGCTGCAAAAGTGACTGAAATTGTACTATGAAAATGTTAGTGTGAAAACTTCCTGTTTCTTCACTCTATGTTCTTTTGAAAAAAAAAGTATCTGAGGTGTCAGTACGGCACAGAAACATACACTAGCCCATGTAAACTACTGACTCTACTGGAATATGTTTAACATCAGAGGTTCTTTACTGTGGTAAACATTTATATATATGTGTATATGTATATTACAGCTACTAAAGATGGGACATCTTTATATATTTGTTCATCTTGCTACCAATTTGTAGCCAGAAGTACAGTAAAGGCAAAACTTGATTCTTGAAACTATTTTCAGTAATGTATACTAAATGTAAGTACTATTAAACTTGAAGCAAAAGTTTTAATAAAAACATTTTAAGCATAAAATCAATGAATTCACATAAGAGGAACCAAGTTGACCTTCTTATTAAAGTACACATTACTTACCATTACTCTTAGTACTTAAGTGTCCTTTGCATGGATCACATCTGGGAATGACAACAGCTGAGTATCCATGCACTTTAACAAAACATCAAATAAAACCCAAAAGTTAGAGAAAAATCACCACACTTATTTTTACAGACAAGATAAAGTCTTTCTCCACAGAATGCATGAGTGTTTCTAATGGATCTTTTTCAAAATCTTATTCAATAATTTTAATTATTGTAGTTCAATAACTTAATCTAAACACCAATATACAATGATAATGGTCTCAGTGGGTCAAGGAGCTAAATAGCAGAACAGACTATCAGAACACTTCAGACTGAATTGTGCATTGGTCATTAAACTGTACAGAGATACTCTGCTTCTATGCTAACCTCTGATTTGTTTCAAAGTCCCCATTCATGGCACTTTGATAGACTGGGAACTCCACAGACAAGTGGAGATGCCGACAAAACTTAAACAACTAAACCAGTTGTTCTGAAAAACGAAAGAATGAGGATTAAAAGAACTGCATCTCCTCTTTGAAAACCACAACCTTAAAATTTAAAAACAGCCACAGGAACTAATTAAGAACCTGCAATACTTTTAGAAAAATTTTGAACAGAAGATATGCTAAGACTACAAATATTAGTATATAAAATGTAAACCAAAACAAATGAGATTTTTTTAACAGGGTAAAAATACCAACCACACTTAACATTAAATCTAAAACTGTACAGACAAGTTCTACAGATTTATTACTATTAACTATCAAGGTCCACATGGTCTTCCCATTCCCCTCGTACTTCTCAGCTGCCAGTTCAAGAGTCAGAAACCACCATGCAGGTGAAGTGGGTAACTCAACTGACCTACAGCTGCTCCTGCTGACCTCCAGCTTCCTCCCTCCCACCACAGGAGGAAGCACACTGGACCTACCCAGTATGAGAGGGAATCTCTTTCCCAGTGACCTTAGCTGGGGTGATAAAGGCAGACGCCATTACAAACTGACAGGGGGTGCAGGAAGCCATGATGACAGTCATGCCACACATGGTAAAAGCTCTTAATCCCACCTCTCATAGTTCACCTCCTGCATTTCCAGCACCTGGCTGTCCAGGGCTTCTTTTTCATTTCCCACTGTTATTTAATGACTGTTAAAGTACTACTGCAATTACGTATATAACTACTATAGTATACTGCTCTGAAGTTCAACAACATGTTGCACAAGATGGTTAACATGGTGCCTTCAGTATTTACTAGTAGAGATTGCAGCAAAACAAATTATTCATTTAACAATGTTTTAACATTATTTCTCCAAAGGCCTCATTAAAAAAGCCATACTGTACTAACTTTTGAATGACTAGGACTAGTATAGGAGGCCATAAAAAAATCTTAAGAAAAAAAAAATAATTTTTTCCCTGTTGTGAAATGACACTAAGTATGGATCAACAGATTAAACCTCCTTTCTTACAAAGCACAAAAAATACCAGGGCAATCTTGAGTAACTTTCATACTTTGAAAAGCCAGCCTACAGTATAGGCTTCTGTGGATTTACAGAATTGTGGTGTTTGCAGTAACAGCACTCCCACTCCTTTTGCTGTGAAGTTGCCAGATCAGCAGTTGAAAAGGGACAAAGACAAAAAAACCCCCACGAAAACGCTATTGGAGATCTTTTCAACACTATCCTGCAATTGTTCTAACTTTATACTGTTATCTTTGAAGCCAAAGCACAACACTTCTGCTCATCTCATTTCAAATGGCTCATTCTCCTTATGGTCCAATTCCTCCTTATCTCCATTTGTGATTTTAACATACATAGGGACAAAAAATAAATTATTTTTCAAATATTAAAATTCCAAACATACCGCAAGAATTTTTTAGATTCAGAATGCTTCCACAATGACTTAAAACTTTTGCCAATAATTCTTTCCTGTTAAAATATTTTATTTCTCAACCATACACTATTACATATAAGTGGTATTCACAGTCTAGCTGGATCCACCCTGAAACCCATGACTTCCAGAATTTACAATATGCAGGTGTTGGAAGAATGCAAGTCTTTGGGGGACTTGAATGTCAGATTATAAATTCCAGTTGATAGAATTTTCTCTAATTCTATAAAAAATTAAAAAACCTGCATGCATATATACCTGCAATCTGGATTACAGCAGACAACTGAGAACCAGAAGTGTTTCATTGACAATTTCTCAAATAACCTAAATATTCCACTGTTTTCTGTGCTTCAGAGTTAGGCTATAATTCCAGAGGGAAGCACCTGTGGTACTGTGATAAATGCTTACCTCTAACTCACCCTTATGTGACAGAATCCTACAAGGGCAAACATGATCACTTTAAAAAAACCAGACACTGCTCTCTCTACAACTGATTCTCTGCAAGTAAGCTAAATGACTTTGTCCTGCGTTAAACACCATCAGGGATGTTCAGAAACCTGTTGCCTTTACTGTCTTCAGCTGCAGACACAAATGCTCAGCACTGCAGAAGACCGGACTTTACAATGTTCACTTGCTTTGTACCACCAGTAGATGGCACAGTGGAAATTCTACAGGAAAAATTACTGTCTGCTGATTTTGTCCTTTACAATTAATTTGTATCCGGCTTGTGGGGAAGGAGAAGGGAGGAAAAATAGAAGTTGGCATCAGTATTTCACAGGCAAGAAATGCAGTCAAAAAGCATCAGTCGGGAGAAATAAAAAATGTTTCTGTACCCTCTGTTTTGACTATATACATGTAGATGGCACAGAAATCACTCTTATAATGAAGATGCAGGTTGCTAATGTCAGAGAAAAATCTGGAGAATTTGATATGTGCAGGATCTTTCTGGCTTACTTCAGGTAGAAAGTGAGAATGGTGAAAAGTTTCACAACTATAGTTTCAGGTTGTCTTTTGACTTGAACGGGTATTTGGATTAGGCTGTGCTCTCACAGTTATTTGCACAACAGCAGAAACAAACTGAAGGCTTACATATGTGAAGAGAATTTTAAAGGAAAAGTTGATATTTTCAATAATTTATGGTTAGTCAAACATAAACCAAACAATGGAAGGATAACTACAAAGATATCTCTGATATATGACACATGTAACTATCTGATCTAAATGTAAATTTCCTTATAGATATAAGTGGACTGTCCATACTGAATACAAAATCAGGATTTTCACAGTGTTCTCCTAAAGTACAGAGAGCAAACAAATTAAATACTTCTAAAAAATTATTTGATCTTTTAGTTCCCTCTATGATACTAAGCAGCAATGAAGACAAAACCAAAAAAGTTTTCTCTACATTTTTTCCAGCTCATATCTACTGTAAGTAAGAACTACATTATTCCAAAGAGAACTGAAAGATATTTTTGTTTAAATTACACTATTATTTTAATTTAAAATGCATCCTATCTTAATTTCTGATTTTACAGTATTAAAAAGGACAGAAATCGGTGGTTTGTTTCCTGAGTGTTAGTGGATATGCAGAATTCATGGAAATTATTTTTCTACAACGCCATTTCAGATTTGGAACATGAGTATGTACTGGAAAGAAGCCCAGTCTTTCATTACCATGTTCCCCCAGAAAAGATTTTAAACGAAGTATTAGACTTACTATTTTTATAACAGGCATGTACTTCAGTCATAGCAAATAAAACCTAACTAAATAAGTCAATCTATCACGCTACCCTTACCCATCAAGACTTGCTACTTAAAAGATAATCCATAAAAATACAGAGACCTTAGGTGGGACATTGGATATAGGCATCTAAATCTAGCACTGTAAGACATGAAACCTTAACTGTGTAGAGACCTGGGAGCACTAATTTCCTAAGGGCAGCTCCCAGACCTTAGCCTGCGTTCAAACAACCCTCAGTTCCAGGTGGATTTAGACCTCAGGTCTCCCCAGCTGTTCTAGAAGAATATGCTTATCACAGTCAATATTCACCTTTTCTGTGCAGTGGTTTGGGTTTTTGGCGGCTCCAGGACTGTTGCATTCCTAGCTCTACAGCAGCCTCCTCTCAGCTGGCAATGCAGAAAGCACCTCTGTCTCTAACAGACTAGAATTGCATCGTTTGCGTGAGATTTGGGCATTTGATCCCTCTGAGCCTGATAAGGACCCAAGCTGACAAATGCTTTGCAAACGTTCTAGCCACTATAAATCTAGTGATTTATAAAGGTTTGGTATTCTTGGTTCTTTCACTTCCAACTCTTTTTCTTCCTTTTTTTTCTTCCCTAATATCTCAGTGCTCTTAACTAGAAATAGTTAAAGAGACATTTTTGTACGAGTGGATAATTCAGGCAACAACACGCAGAAGAAGGTTTGTGCTGTGAATTTCATACAAGTCAAGGATATCTATCATACCACTCTTATTCTACCCTTATTACAGTGGGCTTCCTGCTATGAATTAACTCCTCTAACTCTATATGACTAAGAGTACACAACAGCACTAATGCTGTACGCATTATGCTATACACATGCTGAGAAAGAACAAAACAGGTTTAAATAATCTCTGTGAAATCCCAAATGACTTTGAGCAGTGATGGAAACTCCTTTAAGCATCTTATCTAATATGTCTGACAAGGTCATACTCAAAGGAATCAAATTACAACTTGAAATACACGTTCCTCTCCCTTTTGGTACTAGGAGAATTTTCAAACCAGAGTATCCATTAATTCTTTATGCTACAGAAATCGTTGTATATATGAATACAACACAGAAATACACAGAGTAAAGACTGATAGATCAGAGTACATTGAAAGATTAACCTAGTTACAAAAATCCACATAGGATTTAAACTTTATTTAAATACAAAAGTAACTTTCTCTTTTTAACTATTTTTCCTTCATATTAGCATGATATACTTGAAAACCCCACATATTCTATTAGTAGTACTACTAATGAGGCCAGCTCTCCTATTCATGTAGCTTACATCTTTGTACCATCCCCCCTAAACTTCCTTCAATGTCCCCAGTTTGCTGCCTCTCCCTTACCTGTGGTCATTCCTCCCCTCAAACACCTCCTGTTGCTTATCTGTGGCTGACGAGGTGCTATAGGAACTACAACTCCTCATTTAGTTTAAGCTTCTCTGGTTGCTTATCCTTGGCTACCTGGTTCTTAACCTCTATTTACATAACTGTGAATGAACACAGAACAGAATGAGTTTCTCTAAAAAATGTGTATTAATTTGTTGGGTTTTCTCCTACCCAGCCACTGGGTAACACTAATGTTCCTCGTTCTTACTCGCAGATGGGTGAAATTGGCAAATAGATGCAGAACTGGATAGATGAAAGGGCCAGCAGAGAGCAGTGACACACCCACAGATTCCTTCTTTAGGTGAAGAACACAGGTGAAAATATGGCAAGTCTCCACTACTTTTCTGCAGCACCTAAGCCATCATGAGAGACCTTCAAATAGGGCTTTAGATTTAGCCACCTACTGAATGCAGGTAGTATTCCTTTTTATTTGAAAGTTACAGTAAGGCAAAACAAGCAGGTCATAATCACACCTGTATTTTCTTTCCTTTTCATGCAAGTGAAACAGGAGCCTCTTGGACCCATTTCTGATTTCACTGATAACAAAACTCTTCTCAATCCTGGGACTAAAAAGTCTCACATGTGAAGACATTTTAAAAGAATCATATTCAATATTTTTTTAATAAATAGCAGAATTCACTAGCAGAAAGAATAGTCATTTTATCTAAATTTCCTGAAGCAAAACTCAATGAACAGAGACCCAGGAAATCACACTACTCCAATTTTGAAATAAAGTCCCAAATGTTCTATCTGAATTTTGCATGGGATCATTTGTGTCAGAGGCAAAATATGATGAAAATGATACATCCCCTAACATGCACTATACATAACCTCCTAAGCCATTAATTAGACGGGTGCTATTTATACACTTACTATGCTGGATTACACAAAAGCTCTTCTTTACAAACACTCTCTATGCCTACGAGTCAGGTCTCTCAGACCTTTAGAATTCATAATCTTACAGTATTCTGTGTAATTTAAAACCATGCAACCAAAAACCCTCTGAAAAATTTAAGGAATCTAATGAAATTGTGCAGTAGCCTTGAGTCATATCTGATTAAACAACTCTTGAAAAATATTTGTTAAATTTTTTCTGGCTAAAGGCTTCAGCATGGAAAGCTTTGGTGCAAGCTATTGCTCTATTCATACTCCAAAAGCAGAAGCAAACAGCTGTGTGTGTAAGTAGCACATTTTGTGATATGACCTGCAGGGAAAAGCAATGAATTTATGTCAGTTTGCTAAAACTACCTGAAAGGAGGCTGTGATGAGGTGGGTATCAGACTCTTCTCCCACGTAAAAAGTGGGAGGATGAGAGTAAACAGCCTCAATTTTTGCCAGGGGAAGTTTAGATTACATATTTGGTACTTTTTTTCACTGAAAGAGTTGCAAAGCACTGAAACTGACTGTCTGAGGAAGCTGTGGAGTCACCATACCTGGAAGTGTTAAAAAAATATGTGTGTATGGCACCAGAGGATATGCTTTAACGGTGAACATGGTGACGGTGCTAGGTTGATGGTTGGACTTGGTGAACTGACAGGTATTTCCCAACCTTAACAATTCTGTGATCACTGGCTTGGGTAGCACCTCTAGAATTGGCAGTGGCACCAGCAGTTTCTGCTTTCCTAGGAGGGTGTGTGAGGGGTGGTATTCCAGAAGAGACTGTATGCTGCTACTCAGTGATATGTGAACAACAATCAATATTCATATCACAGTTTAGAAACTTCTGTCTTAAAAGGTTACTAACCTGAGCTCCCTGGCTAGCTGTGCCTGCACAAGACACTCACGGTGACCCAGGAGCAGATGCTGCCAGGTGCTGCAACAACTCCCCAGTGGGAACGGTGCTATTAATCAAGGGTGGTAGAACACTGGCTCATGAGCACGCCCTACACAATAAATGTGTGTGCTGGCTTCTACTGTTACATGAAACTCTACATTACATCACCCCATGAAGTCTGAAGTTGTCTCAATATCTACTATCAAACTGGCCAATAGAGAAAACATACACTTAATACCAAAATGTATAGACACACTATGTATAGATTCTTCTACATATCTGGAAAAAAAATCTGTTTTGCTAGTATAATCTGCACCTACAAGGACACCCCCTCCCTCATCCACCAGCACCTATTTCTACCTGGAAATACATTACCAAAACTCTAAGGCACAGCCAGCCTCACCCAGAATGGAGAGCAGAGAAACCTTGATCTCCTGGACTTCAGAGAAAGCTGCAGGATATAATCTGGAGCAAAGAAGCTACTAGGGTTAATGGTTTGAACACTGTTCACTTTAACAGGTATTTGACTTGAAGCATGAAAGAAAGTCCAAAAAAGTTGGACTATTTATAAATAGAACTTGATAAAATGGGACCAATTAGGCATTTAAGTAATTATAAAAATTTAAGTTATTTGCTGAATGGAGTCAGCATTTTAGGCACATTAAGTGACTAAAACTCACTTAATAGACTATTTGACTAATGGTTAAATTAAGGATAGGTTTTAAGAGATTGACTGAATGATAGGGTTTTTTTGGTAAAAAGTTAAGAACAGTAATTAACATTTCCCAATTTCAGTTAACATTATTATGATTCAAATGAAACTTCTAAACATCCTTTCTTCTTTGAAGACATAACTAGATTATTTTTCATTTTTCTGGTTGGTCAAAAAAAGCTTCAGCTTCTAAAAACTGGTGCTACCAAACTAATAATTTAGTAAATTTAATAAGCTGTTTGTTCAAGTGGCAAATGAAGGAATAATTTAAAAAAAGTAGTTCACAAGTCTCTATGCTAACACCCTTTCAGCTCTAGTCAGATTAATGCAAGTTCTTCCTACAATGCAGGAAAAATCTAAATAAGATGGTGGTGTCTATCAGCAGGCGAAGCATTTGTTTTAAAATCCTGGAAGCCTGTGCAAATTGCCTAAAACTAACAGCAGCCTCCATGCAGCAGTAATGATGAGTTCCCCACCACTGTAAGATATAAGTGGCACAAGTGTGTATCACTGATTAACACTAACTGCACGATGCTGTTAGGTATTGCTCCTCAGATATGTGTTCCCACTCGCTGTGGGAATTAAACAGCACAATGCAGAAGACTGGACATAAACAACAAGGTTGGTTTAAAATTACAGTACCCAGATTATTTGAGGTCATACTATAAATCTGTGAGTATATTAACTGACTCCTGAAATTACTACAATAAATAACTTCAAGGTTTATACCTGGAATTAGGGAAAAACATAGCGGATTAATGCTTTGATATTTCTAGCTGGGTAAAAAAAATCTCAGCCTTATCTGAACTTTGACAAGACCTACACGCAAATCCTGTATATTCCAATATAATATATATATATATATATATATATATTTTCTCAGGATTGTCACTAGACGAAACAAGGCCTGATACAAAAAAGCGTAAAATTTTGGTTCTTTCTTTAAAATGATGAGGCTGAATCTGAACATGAAACTTTGCACAGCATACAAACAGGACATGGAATAGTGTATCCCACCTTTTCTGTATTAAGGTTTTCGACACAACTCTTTTGAGAAACCATAAATATGTTGTGTCCTTCCCCTTTCATGAACTGAAAGCAACCCAGTGGCTGTTCTGCCAAGTTTGCTCAGGCACACAGATTTCCAGCTCAGTGTATTAGTCTCTCTGCCTGTGCTAATCCTTACTCTCTGTAAGGATCCTTCCTGTGTGCCTGAGAACCCCCACACTGGACTCTTCAGTCACACATTTCTGCCTCCATTGTAACCTCCTATGCAGACAAGCAATGGCTTCCCAATGTAACAGACACATAGTAATTATTCTCTAGTTTTGAATTTTTTTTTGTTAAACAGAAGTCATTCAAACAAAGCTTGCTGCAACGTGAATGAAATTTAGGTAATGTATCATATTTATTCCCTTTTTACCATCAACAGAATATTGGCATGCTTTCTGATTGTCTATAAAAGCATTTCAACAAGTACTTCTATTTTGTAAGAATAGTCAGAAAAAGGATGTATTTGTCATAGAACTGCCTTCGCACTACATAAGAGAGTATAAAAATTGGGTGCGCAAGATACTAGTTTTTACATTGAATTTCATATTCCTATATAGTATTAGAATTTATGTTCAAATTGTACTTTGATATCAGATATCTTCTGAAGCGGCATCTGTCACTGTCTCCAAAGATTGGAACTGACACCGAGATGCAACACAACAGCCTAACACTATCTCAAATTGCTCTGATTTTATGCAGCGATGTATGACATCGACCTTACAGTGCAGCACTGAATAATTCCTACAATTGCTTTACATTATGCATGTAATCCAGTTCATATCTAAAAATATTTCAGGTATTTTCCAAGAGCCATGGTTGGCTCATGTAAGCATTTTTGCATGTTCATGCCTTTTTTTATCATGGATGACAAGTGCCCCTAGGATTATTCATAGGAACAGGGCACCAGAGCAGCCCACGAATGGTTAAATGTGGGTAAGGAATCTCTTTATAAGACTTTAAAAACTTTTGAGTCTTTCATTTTTCAGCTACACTTGCATTAAAATCCCGCCAAACTAAAACACTTGGATCTACAGCCAAAACGCCGCGGGATGTTGCACACAGAGGGTACAATCCTTTATAATAATCCCTGAATAACAGCTCTGGAGAATATGAAAGTTGACTAAGAAGTGGGCACAGAAGTCGGCCAAGCAAACGCGGCCGATCCCGGCAGCCTGAAGCGCTGCCCAAAGCAGCACTCGCTGCCGGAACAATAAGGAGGCACGGCGCGATGACGGCTGTAGGACGCACAATTCCAGGCCCCGACTCTCGGAGGATTACAGCCCGTCACGGGCTGTACGCGTCCCCTTTCAGAGCGGCGGCACTTGGCTCTTGCCACCGCCGTGCCACCGCCCCGACCGCTGCCCACGCGGGGCGGCCGGGCCGGCACCGCTCGGGGCGGCCGCGAGGGCAGGAGCGAGGCGCGACCCCGAGCCCCGCTGCAGGAGCCCCGGCG